>JARHVA010002361.1:212500-220000 GCA_037957365.1 Torreya grandis | reverse complement strand
GGTTAATTACTCTATTTGGGATATGATTGGGAGTGAATTAGGATGTCAGTGCTAAAGATATGTTGATGTCACCATTATTGAATAGATTTCTTGAAGATGAGGTTTATTTTAGCACATGTTGGTAGGAATCATGATATAACATTACGAAGAATTGGTCAAAATATGCATAAGGACTAACTCCCATAATCCAATACTCAAATAGAAAATAATGCACCAATGATAAAAACCATGACGCAAAATTTAGAAGATGAATATGGATGGATTCAAGTATATGTGTGCACAAGGAATCACCTAATGAATACACATAGACTAAATCAAGGAAACAACGTTGAAAGCAAAAAAATAGTTTAAAAAAGAAACAAAATAAGTCTAAATAAACAAACAAACAACATAATAGAACGCATACAAAGATTGCCCCTAGAAAATAGGTGACAACTTGACAAAAAAATAAAATGGGGGAATATAAGAAATAGAAAGAGGTGGCTGAGCTATCTCCATATGCACTAGGAAAGTGGATACTACTTACATAGTTCTATGAATGTAATATCCAATAAAAAATTTTAGGCCAAATGTAGTTCTCCCAAGGAATGGGAAGAATGTGATAACTAATGAAAATAAACATAATAGATGTGATAGAAGATAGGAATGGTCTTGAAAAATGGTAAGTGAATGAGAGAAAAATGCCAAAAAGGATGGGTAAATTAAGAAACAAGTGATTTTATTATAACTTATTAAGAGTTCCTAGAATCCTTAAGGCAAAGAAGTGGTCAATGTTTTGCTATTTTCTACTAGTTTTATAAATGTTTTTAGAATTTTTGAAGTATCTAAACTTGATCAAGAATGATGAGACACTAAATGGTTCAATCTCACAAATTGGTGAGAGTGTTCAAAATTAGGTTGCTCATAAAATGGAAAGAATAGTCAAACATAGGTTGCTCACAAAATAGTGAGACCATTCAAACTTATGTTGCTTGGAAAATGATGAAAGCATTCAAACTTAGGTTTCTCAGAAAATGGTGATAGCATGGAAACTTAGGGTACTCATAAAATAATGAGAGCCTTAAAACTTAGGTTCCTCACAAAATAGAGAGAGCATGGTAGAAAGGGTGATTGATCTGACCTTAAAATGTATCGAGCACTACCTACATAGTCCTAAAATAGGACCTCAAGTCACTGTAGTTATACCCACAAAAAAGGTGAGGAAAAACCAACTAGGTCCAAACAAGTTCTCCAATTTATAAAATGGATAGTCAAATGAAAATAGTGATGGCAAGGTGATGTGGTAATGCATGGTAAACAAGTGTTGCCCCTAGTTTACCCATAGGTGGCTATAACTAGGATACAATAAAATAGGTCAATGATACTAATTTTCCCATAGGTGGTTATAATTAGTAGTAAGATTGGTGAGACACTAATTTTCCCATAGGCAATTAAAATAAGGCTCACATAAACAATATTGATAAGATGAAATATATCTTACCAGATCAATTGTCACACTACTTTCAAAGATTTTCATTATAAAAATTAATTTTATAAGAGTTGAAACCTAATCAAAATCCCCTTACAAAACGTGTAGTAAGAAAAAAATTAGCCAAGATCAGAATAGGATTAAATAGGATGACTAAAAATAGGATTTGGTCTAGATAGGAATGGAATGGTTAGATGGAATGGTCTTGCTAAGTATAATGATGGTTTGATAAATTGGATAAATTGCTAAGAGGATTACCCCCAAGTGAGAAGGTGATTAGCTGGGATATGCAATAAAGGCAAAATGATATATAATAATGGCAATGAAATGGTATGGTACATGTTTTTGGCCTAACTTTGGTTTCTGATTATGTTTTTCTTGTGGATAGGGAGATGCATGTCCTAATCAACAAATGATACAAATAAAATACTTGATCATGTTAATTTCTAGCCCACACCTCATCTAAATAATTGATCCATCAATAACTACTTACAGATTTGGATGCTAAGAATGCTTTTGTGATATTCATTGGTCATTTTTTGATTCCTTAAATCATTGAGACAAGGTATCTTTGTAGCCTATACAAAGGAAAATGTAACCATGGATGGTAAACAAGGACAAATAATGGATGGTAGGTTTGTTTATGAAATGAAGTGGTGGATGATAATGGAATGTATAATGCCAGGGAAATAAATGAAGATTAGGACATTTAGTCACACATAATATTGATGATGCTAGATTTGACATAACTTTGGATGTGATAGGGATGAATACCTCTAAATATTCTCTCAATAGGACCACCAAATTTTTTTATTTTTTGATCTCGAGAGTAGATACAACCTAATTAGGCTATATATTGGAAGCTATTTTGACTAATATTTGATATTATCTTCATCAATCATTGAATAAATTTTATGATTAGCTATTGGTAGCTTGAAGAGGTTTTCACCAATGAAGTTATCATGATTGTCCTATAGTGCCTTCGATAAGGTTTCACTAATGAACATTGGCTTTTGACTTTGATTTTATTCTAGTTCTTCTAAAAAAGTTTGACTAAAAGATGTTGAGTTAGAACTTTTATTATATCCTCGCACCTCTAAAAAGGTTTCACTAGGAGAGTGTTCTTCTGCTACATGAATGTGGTCTTAGACTCCTTGCTCATCTTTAACTACTATGTCTACATGGATGTAGTTCAACACAGTGTGATTATATTGATTGCATTCAACACTTATGGGAGATAGAATGCTAATAATATGGCTATCTTGGTTAATGGTAATGGCAAGTGGAATGGTAATGGAATGGGTGTTGGCATCACAATCCTTGTAGAATATACTAGGAAAACTTGTTTCAATGTTGGAGTAATCATTCTCAAAAACTATAGAAGGATAAAAAATGTATTCAAATTGATTTGTAAGGTATGAATAACCAATGTTGTAACAACCACAAACATATTTTTCTTCTAAATTTGATCCTTACTCAAGGGACTTTAAATCTAATGTTGAGATTGATGTTGATTCTTATTTTGATGATAAATCTAATGTCAATCCAAGAATAAAACCTAAATCTAACTCCAATTCTTCATCTAATAGATAATCTATTATAATGATGTCTTGTTGAATGATTGGTATTAGACAAGTAATGACCTATGATAGCATAATGGGCTCCATAAAGACTGGTTTATCAAAGTGAGACTTCTCCATAATGGGAAATAGGTTAAGAGACAACTCCTCAAGGACTCTCTTATCAAGGGGAGACTCTTAAAAAATAGGCATATATTCAAGGTAATGATTTTTCCGAAAGGTGATTATAATCATTAATATGTGACTCAACAGAGATTGGCTCATCAGAGTGAGACTCCTTGACAAATGGTGTATGATCAATAGGTAATTCATTATAGGTTAACTTATCAAAAATGGTTGATTCAACAAAAACATCTTAGATTGGTTGGTTCTCATGGCCTTGGTTTCTAATGAGTTGGAAGCTAACAATTTTGAACACAGATTGGTCTTTGAATGATTGGATTAGTTGGGGTTTGGATGGGATTGGTAATGGAGGATGAATGGCCTATAGTTAGATAATGGTAGGGCATTGGGGAGCATGATTGTTTGAATGATCCAAAGGATAAAGTCCTAATATGGTAAAAATAAGGCGATGTAGAGTTTCATTGCTTACAAAATTCAAAGGACTAGGTCTTTGAATGATGAAAGGGTGTTATGGAGTTGGTTTTTTGCACAAGCCAAAGGAATAGGTCTAGGAATGGTAATGGTATTCCTTGGATATTGTAGAGATTCATAACATGCATAATTTAAAGGAGGGTTAGGGGTAGCCAATGATAGGATAACAAAAGGATGTCATGGAAATTGATTGCTTGCACAAGCCAAAGCATCCAAGTCTTCCTCATAAACCATATCATCCCAGTCGTGAGTTGGCTCATACGCTAGTTCTTAACAATGCTGCATGTAATGATTATTGCAAAGAGGGTATCGATCCATATCCCAAAAATACATTAATCTATAGTTGAGTATTTAAATTCCTCCTCACAGGCCTCTTCATGCTAATCAATGTCTAGATTTGGATTTTGACTATGTTCCCCATATGGAATATTATAGCGAGAATAATAAAACTCCTTAGAAAATCAATCTCTATAGGGGTTTCTAGTAGGATTTTGTGTAGCCATTCTATCATAAGTTGGATTGTACATGACTCCACCATAAGTGTATCTAGACATATCTACATAAATGATGAAATATCTAAAACAAAAAGACTTAGATTTCTATAAACTTTGAAAAACTATCCAAAGGACAAATGGTTCAAACTTAGTCTAAATTGGTTGAAGAGGTGGAGCTGTATCTCCAATATGGTCTGAAAGTGGAGCTGTATATCCAAATTGATTTGTGCTAAGACTTGGCATAAAATAGTCTAACATCAAATGTCGTATTAACAAATTGTCAAGCATCTAAATAAAAACCAACATGTTAAATGTCCAGGTCAAAATATTCCAATTAAAGTCTAAACTAGGAAAGAGAAAAGAGTCAGTAGGTCTTTTATCCAAATGTGGAGTCAAAATCTAGGCTCAAATAGGCTATGCCAGGACTTTTGGCCAAATGGTGTCAAAAGGTAGACATGAAATAAAGGTATCATGTGATTTGATTTAATCTAACAAGTTTGGAAACAACTTTGACATAAACCTGACACATGGATTCACACATAAACATGATCAATTAGCATAAGGCATGAGGCAAAAGGCTTTTGGAGAAAGGTTGTGTTTTCCCAAATAAAGGCACAAATGATGATGGGGATAGGTTTTTAATGAACAAACCATCAATAGTTTTTAAATTTGAGTAATCAATTAACTGATGTTATGCAACTCAAAAGAGAAATATCTATGTATCAGCCCCATGAATTGAGGCTTAAATAGAAATCAATCAATGTTTGAATCCAAACATGACAAGGTTAATTGAAAACTTAACATTGAAAAATAGGATTTTAGTAAACAATATAGACAAGATTGGATAACATGATGGCACAAGACAAAGATCCAAATGGTATACATGACATGGTTTGAAACAAAATAGTATTTGATAAATGGTAAACTAGTCTTGAAATAAATTGGGTAGCCTAATGGTGTAAGCATGCTCATATGATGTGATCTATGTTATGTTTTAAAGACCCAAAAGACAAAATGGTTTGATATGATTTTGTTAGAATAACACTAACCTCTATAAATCAAATTGACACAAATAGAAACAAGTTTAGCAAAAATTTCAAGGCACAAGTGGTGTAAAATAGTCAACATAATTACTCTTTAAACCAAATAATGATGTATAAATAAATTGATTTTGCCATGGATTTATGAAAAAACAAACAAGTTTTAGTCTCAAAATATACCAATCAAAAATGACCAAAATAATCTAAGTATAGTCATCCAAATCCTAGCAAGAGTATGACAATGTGGGGTTGACTAAACTATCAAGATTTTGAACATTTCTAGGGGAATCAATTGCACAATTAATTTTTCATCAAAAAATGAAAAATAAAAGCATATAAGTTGGGTGTTCATGGCATTGGATAGTTATAAAAAGGTCTAGTACTTTTTACAACCACTACATCCTATGATTTACTTAGTGTAGTGCGATGTGCAAATGTAGATACATCTCATGTGCAACTCAGAAGGAGTGGATGATGTCAATACTAGGAGATGAAACCCCATGTCAAATCTTCTCTAAATAAATCATGGGAGGTAATGAAGTCCCCCTCTCAAGCCAAGTTTGCATGAAATAAAATACTAATAGAAAGACCTTAGGGCCATTTTCAAGGTCACCCAAACTTTGATGAGTTTTAGGGGAGTGCTTTAGATGACATTATTTATAAGTCTTGGACTAGGATTTTTGTAATAGGGATGGTGCTTTTGATTATAAGGGTTCTCTAAAGGGGACAAATGGAAGAGCATACACACACATACCTTCTCTTTTCTAAATAAGTTTTAATTAAACAACTATTGAAAATAATAATTGACATGTGTATTCAAGTTTAGAACCGAAATGAAATATGTGGTGGTGTTCTTTTGACCCCTTGGTCTTAATTTGTAACTTTGAAAGCATAATTATCAAAGCATTCACTTAAGCATCTAAATTTTTCATTAAGCACAAAAAGAAAGTTCCTAATTAATTTTAACACACTTAGATGAAGTGTGAAAGGTAATTATTTAGTTTTTTTAGATGAATTTCCATGTATATCCTACAAGAAAAATATTAGAACTTTGTTTATCCTTAAAGCACATTTATCAAATGAGGTAACCTTGAAGGGCAAAATCTGTCAACCCAAAGGCAAAACATCAAGAAAACAAACGTGTTAGATTAGAATATGTTAGCACAAATATAAATAAAATATTAAAAACAATAATATTAAATATATGAATACCTTCAAACAATAAATTATAAGGCTAAAAATAAAACATAACACTTAACACATAAAAGCCTGCACATAAAACATAAAAACCTACAGTCAGTAGTTTTAACATAAATTTAAAAATATAGATAAGTTTTATACAAAATTTTGAGAGGTTGTCATTAAATCTATGATTCATGTGTCTAAAAAAATTTATGTCTAAAAATTCAATAAAAAAAATTTATAAACTTTGTTCTATCCATTTTTACCAAAAAAATACAAAACAAAAAGTGACAGTCACTAAAACAGCTATAACTTCTAAAATATAAAAGATTTTTTTGTGAAAATTTTAAATAATATAAATTACATATATATATATATATTAATAAAAAATTTATAAATAAATATTAAATAAATAAAAATTTATGACTTCTTTATTGGCCATTTTTACTCAAAGCAAAAACAACAAAAAAGAAGAATTAAAACTATGAAACACAAAAAATATTTGTGGATTGAACTCTCATGAAGATCATCCCATTGGGTGTGCCATTATGTGAAATATTAATTTTAATAAAGAGAGGTGTTAGTATCTTGTTAGTGACAAAATGAAATCAAATTTAAAAAACAACACACTAGCTAGAATACATCTCTAGGCCTAGTTACTAAGGAGAGCTTAGTGAGGGAAAGCCACTTGAGAAAACAACTAAAAATGGAAAGAAATAAGAAATATGAACACAAAACACCAATTTATTAATAAATACTTTATTTATACAGAATTTTCCTTTGGCTTTCTCTTCTTGTGCTTCAAGAGATCTTCTTCAATGGAGTGTGGCTACCGTCCTTTCCTCTTGGCACCTTTGGCTTTGGCTTGGCATGGCTTGGCTCAAAAATTTAGAATTATAAAAATAATATGCAATTATTTTTTAATGAATTTTTGAATTATAAGTTTGGCATAAAAAATATTAAAATTCAATAGGTAAGGCCTCCTATTTATAGATTTTTGGAATGGTTTGAGAATCAATCATGGCTATCTATCTCAAGATTGAGATGTGTGGCCATGAATAAATCCAAATATGAAATTCATTATAAAAATATCCCCATTAATATTTGGAATACATGGGTATTGAATAGGAATGGATGGTATT
>JARHVA010002361.1:147500-205000 GCA_037957365.1 Torreya grandis | reverse complement strand
CAATTGAGTTAGATAAACTCAAATTAAAATGGAAAAGATAAATATAACTTCACAGGTAAAATAAATTAATACATTAAAATATTTCAGGATACTGGCAGCTAAAAATCAAGCTAATGAAGAGGATGAAGAGAAGACATTACAATATTAAGTAAAAATGAGGAGAAAGATAACTCAAATTTTTGTCTTGAATTTATTTTGGGAATAGAGCATGAAAATATTTTTTTGTCTTGATTCAAGTTACTTAAATTAAATGAAAAGTCACAAAAATAGTTTCAATAAGTTAGATCATTCCTTCAAAATCCAAGTGCAAATATGGAAAGTCCATCCAAGTTGAAGGAAAGGGAAGTATTAAAATAAACACAATTATAAGTAAGGGTTAAATAAATGATGTTTATATTTATAAAAGTACATATCCTAAGATTAATTATCATAATTTTAAATGATATAATGATAAAATTAAAGCATACAAGTTTTATAATCCTACTACTAAATCTACAATTGACTATGGGGGATTGTGTGTGTTTTTTAAAATGAGATGTATGTTGATTTTGATCATATAGATATGGAGGTAATAAGTTAATAGGGGAATCCTATATAATCTTATTTTTATGGCTTATAATGTCCTACACATGTTTTTATAGTTTAAAAGGAAACAATAGTAGCTCTTCACAAGAGACTCTTCATCCACAATAATTAACTTGAAGCTATCATAGGAGATTAAAAATTATTAAAAATTAGTAAGGTTAATTTTTTAATGATGTTTATTATTATAATATAATGTTTATGTTTCCATATGTGGCTTGTGTACCTAGAAATTATGCAAAATATAGTAAAAAAAGGAATGGGTTGATGCTATAAAATTTGAGATGGATTCAATTGAAATAAATGATACATGGAAATGTTTTAAACCTCCATCTAAAAAATATTTAATTAGAACCAAGTGGGTATACAAGACACAAGTCAAGAGTGAAGATACTATTGAAAATTTAAAAACTAGATTAGTTGTAAAAGGGTTTGCACCAACATATGAGATTGAGAATGAATAAACTTACACACCCATGAAACATCAAGATGATGATGATGATGATGATGATGATGATGATGATGATGATGATGATGATGATGATGATGATGATAATGATGATGATGATGATGATGATGATTATGATGATAAATGTCTTATATTATCATAAAATATAATAAATCCATCAAATTTATCTTAAAAGTACATTTATAAATGGATTGATTGAAGAAAAATGTATATGTGTGGAAACCACTAGGTTTTGAGCTAAAGGGTAAATAAGTTTGGGTATATAAGTTTAAGAATGATATTTATGGACTGAGGTATGTTATAATGTATTGTAACATAATATTTAATATCTAGATATTAGATCAAAGCTTTGTAGTCATTAAAAATGAACCAAATCTTTACATATAAGAATTGGGTTCTAATGTATTATATGTTTGTCTCTATGTAGATGACTTGATATTCATAAGTAGGCTTATAAAGATATTGAAAATATTCATAAAATCTATTAATTAATAATTTGAAATTATTTATATTTTAATTATGAATTACTTTCTTGGCATTTAAGTCCATCAAATGAAAGAGTAAGTATTCATTTGTCTAGCTAAATAGGTCCAAGATATGTTAAAGAAGTAAAATTATAATGATTTTAAACTAGTGGAAACTCTAATTTAAAATAGAAAAATGATAATGAGTGAGGATGTAAGTCATTCATGTATTTAATATACTTTTATTAGCATGGCAGGAGATTTTACATATCTCACTATGATAAGATCTGATATAAATAATCAGGTTTTAATTATTTCTAGATTTATGGGTAAATCATCACTCAAGCATTAGGAAGAAGTGAAGATAATTTTAATAGATGTAAGATGTAAATGTAATCATGGTAAAAATTTTATACCAACAAGTTAATTACGTCTAATTCAATATAGAGATTTAGATTTGAGATGAATTTTTGATGATAAGAAATGAACTCCAGGTTATTGATTGAAATTAGGAATTAGGTTTATTTAATGGTCTTAAATAAAACATGATACATATGAATTACCCTCTACTAAACTAAAATATATATCTATTACACCATATATCATTAAAGTAATATATATGAGAAGGATCTTCATCGTTTTAAGAGAGTTTCAAGCTGAGCCAAAACATTTTTGTGATAATAATGGGGCAATTCAATTTTCCAAAAACCAAGTTTTCCATGTTAAAACCAATCATTTCAAACTAAAACCTTATTTTTAGAGACTTTATCATTGATAAATTTGGTTTCATTAAGTGTATAATAATTAAAAATTAATTTATTGATAATTTCACCAAGGGATTACAAAAGCATATTCATGTAATACTTAAGGATATGATATATATTTAATCTCTTTACTTTAAATGGGGAATGTTGAGTATGCTTTCATTGTCAACACTTAATTTAATATGTTATAATTAATTAATTAATTAATTTTTTTAATAAGGTTATTGAACTTATTTTTGTCCTACATTATTTGTTTGATCAATTTTGAACACTTTCTGTGAACTTCCTAAAAGAACACAAAAGTTTCAGTTAGAGAGAATTTCATTGAATGTGTACTTACCTAATCTTCAAACACTTATCTATTCATCCTTAATAGGATGCACACACTTTGTATAGATGATTTAATTAAATTAAATTTATTCTCGAGAAATTTTTTTGCATGTGTAAATATTTGATTTTATTGTAGGTATTCACAAAGGAAAACCAACAAGAATATATTTCCAAATTTGAATTTATTCAATGTTATTTTTGTCAACAATCATAATTACAACATGACTATACTAATATATAATTATTATATGATATATTGGTTGATATATATCATAAATTTAAGAATAAATAAAATCTAATTTACACTCCCTTTATACATCAAAACCTTAAACATTATATATTTGAGATATATCAAAACTTTGTGGTAAACTCACCTCATAAGCATTGTCATTGATTTTCATTAAAATATCAATGGACCAATTTATACATTAGCTTATTTTATGTTCCTTGGGAAAATATTTATTTTATTAGATGTATTATCATATGTTATCTTTAAATTATTATTCATCATCAATAATGTGTTCTTAAATTTATAACTACACCAAAACTAAAAAAAACCTTAGGAATTCTAAAATATATAATTTATAATGGTGATTTCCCTATAGACTTGTTCATGTAATTACTATATGTGAACTCAACATGTGGTAAATTTGATCCCCATCTCTTGGAATCCTCTCCAACTATGACTATGAATACATTTACCAAGTTTATGTTTACTAATTCTTTATATCCTTATATTTTTGGGTGGGATACACTACTAAGTTGTAGTTTAGTTCCCATTTTATTCCATATAGTCCTCCAAAAATGACTTTCATGACCCTTTTACAATTAATTTACATTTTATAATTAATTAATTAATCCAATTTTTAGTTATAGGAAAATAATGAAAATAAAATTGGAACAAATATTTAATTAATTATTTATTTAGAGTTTATAAGTTTGAAAAGCTGATAGGGGATCAAGATAAATAATAATACTTTATTATACAAAGTGGGGCATGGTATTTTTTAAGGAGAATGATAATGATGAAGTTTTACATAAAATTAATACATTATTTTTGCAATTTTATCCTCAATAAAATTTGGCCAATCTGGGAAATTCTTAGAATAGGACAAAAGTAAGGAAAAGTAAGATTAAAGTAAATTATGGGAAATTAGAGAAAGATTAAAACGAATGGATTTTTATAATTATTTATTTTATATTTACAAAACAAGTATTTGTATTTTTTTATCCATTTTTTTCCCTCCTAGTTAATTTATATGACATAATTTTATTTTGGGATTTTTTGCCAAACTAATTAATATCTCTTGTTGAACAATGTTCATCAAACCATCTTGGAATGAAAAATATTAAATTTTGGAGGTATTTGTATTTAAATACATTGATACCAATTATTTTAGGATGAAAATCCTATGATATAGAGATACAATTTCATATATGAATTGTAACATAGTTTCAAGGAGAGCAGATTCAACTAGCATTCAGTGTTTTATGTAGGTAGTTGGTGTGAGTAGAGTTTATAAAAGTATTTATTAGATTATTGTGGTTTTTATATAAGATATACAGTGTATTTTTAGGTTATTTTATTATTATCCATTATATTTTAATCATCCTATAAGTTTTGTGAATTTATGTTCAATTTTGAGTAGTGTTTATAGTGTATCAGTGTAGTTAAGGCAAAAGTTTGGCCCAAATTTTTTTATTATTATCTAGAAATATTGTGGAGTGATTATTATATTTATTTCAATTTTTTTGTAATAATTTTTATGGAATATAATTTTCCATATTTTTTGGTTTGGAGTTACTTTCTTATTCCATAAAAATTGCCAAATTTTGGGTTTCACTGTAGAGAAGGGCATGAATTTTACAAAAAATGTCTCCAAGATAAAATTAATTTTAGATATGATATTGATATAATAAATTAAGTAGACATGAAAATTATATCATATACATAATATTTATTTTATTTAATGTTTTAAGAGTGGATGCTTCCTAGTGAGAGAGAAACTAGGTATATTAGATAGGAATAAAAGAAGTCACAAGGAGAGAAATTAATAGTTTTAGAAGAAAGTATGGAGAAAAGTGAAAGGGGTAATGAAATAGTAACAGGTTAGGAAAGAGTGGATTAATTTTACAAAAAATTCAAAAACATAAATTATGATCAAATAGATTTGAGATAAGTGATGGGGAAAATAGTAAGTTAACTAATTCTTAGGGATATTCCTAGAAGGTAAGGCTCACCTATCAACACACACACACACACACACACACACACACACACACACACACACACACACACACACACACACACACACACACACACACACACACACACACACACACACACACACACACACACACACACACACACACACACACACACACACACACACACACACACATGCGCGCGCGTGCGTGCAAACACATACAATTCATTTCATTATAAAAACCCTGAAACAAAAATTCATATCATAAGATAAAGAAATAATAATTTCATCCATAAGTTGATATTAACATGCACACATGCACATGAACACGTACACACATGCACACAAACACACACACACACACACACACACACATAATTCATTTCATTACAAAAACCCTAAAACAAAAATTCATATTATAAGATAAAGAAATAATAATTTCATCCATAAGTCGATATTATTAGTTATAAAAAATGTATCAAAGATATGTAATGCATACAATAATTTATATTAAGGTCTCAAAATTATCCTTTATTACACTAAGTTATGGAAACATCAAAAGGAGCCACATACAAAAGAGGACAAGGAAATAATTAGGGTGGTACAAGAAAAGATGTTAAAAATAAATTGAATAAATTATTAGCTCATACTTATAATGGTGGTAATATAATTCCAACATGGACTTGGTTGTAGAAATTACAAACCCACTTTAATGTCAGCGCTATGAAGGAGAATGAAGATATTCAATTTGATACTCTATATTATGAGGGTGTTGCATATTTTTGGTGGTATCATAGAATAATAACACAAGGGAATGATCAAATAAAAATATTTAAAGAATTTAGATAGAGTCTTCTTGATAGATTCATGTTAAGGGATGAAGAAGATTACTTTAAAGAACTCTCTAAAATCAAATAAAAAACCTTAGTAAGTGCCTATGTATGAGAATTTAAAAATATAGATATAATGGTAAGTGATATTTTATAAACAGGGTTATTTTTATTTTTATTGATGGATTTTTTTACCCATTATATGTTTTGTTAAGGATTTTTCACCAGTCACCTTACAAGATGCTATAAGAAGAGTTTTAACTCTTGAGCCATTAACACAAATAAACAAGTTATCTTATCCTTATAATGAATTTTATCCTTTTCATAATAAGGGAAATTTATAGAAGGGAGAAATTAATACTCTTAAAAAATATATTCCTCCCTTTAACACAAAAATGATGGATGAGGATACTATGAATGAACTATGAAGGAAGAAACTTTGTTTCACATGTAAATGTTCATAGGGATTAGGTCATAAATGATTAGATAAAGGGAAAGTTCACTATATTGAAGTGATACTAGATGATGAACAAGGTTTATAAGAAGATTTAACCTTGGAAGAAGTGATAAACATAGAAATATAAGAGGAGGGAAATGAAATTATAGGTAGAGGTACTCTAGAAACACTATTAAGAGCTCTTAACTATCATCATTTTTGAGTTTGTGGAGTGCTTAATGGAAAATTAATGACAATAATCATTGATAGTGGGTCCACCCATAAATTCATTGATGACTGATTGGAGGTAAAAAAAATCCTACAAATGGGTATTTTGAAGGATTCAATGTTTTTATTGTAGATGGATTCATAATACCATGTAATAAAGTGATCAAGCAGGTCAATGTTACTATATGTGACTATAAGGTATGTGATGACTTTTATGTGGTGAGTTTGAGTGGAATAGATATGGTCTTAGAAGTAAAATGGATGTATTTTTTTGGGTATTTTCACCATAATTATAAGACTATATAATTAAATTTTAATTGTAATGGGAAGGAAATAGCTTTCAATATCTTGTCTAACTGATCACCACAAATAGTCACACCAAAAATAATAAAAAGGATTATATGAAGAGGCCAAGTAGCATGGGATTAATGTTTTTTTGATAAATTCCTTTGATTCATCTAAAGGGACTTTAATTATTATCATGTTCATATCAAAAGAATATTACATTCACATAGTAAAATTTTCAATAATTTACCACCTAGTTTACCCCAAAAAAGAGGTTTCCAACATGTAAGCGAATTAGAACCAAGTGAAACACAAATTAACATGACTCCAAATTTCCACCTAATGGGATTTAAAGAGTAAATTAAAAATACCATTACAAAACAAGGTCACTCTAATTATGATAAGGAAATGTTAGCCATGATGCATGCAATGAAAAAATTCAGATAGTAGTTGGTATGTGAGAAGTTTTTTGTTAGAATAGACCATAATAGTTTGAAATGCTTATTGGGGAAAAATATTTTAATTATAGATAACATAAATGTGTGAGTAATCTATAATAATATAAATTTTGATATAGAATACATGAAGTGAAAGGAAAATACTATAGTTAAAGTACTCTCTAGGAAATATAGATTGCATTCTATTTTCTCCATTTATATTTATTGGAATGCCATTATTATGATGGAATATGCAAAGAATTATTTTAATACTAACATTATTGAGGGAGTGGTCAATTATGACATGTATACCATATGTGATGAGTTTATTTTGTATTAAAATATAGTCATTTTAGTACCTGAATCTACAATGAAGGAAACAATTTTAAGAGTAGTGTAGGATATTCTAGTAGTAGGAAACCTAGGGTACTACAAGACATATAAATTTTTTTGGGAACGGTTCACTTGGAAGGGACTCAAGAATGATGTTTGTAGTCATGTTACTGAGTGTAACATTTTTCAACATAACAAAGGGAAATAAGGGTTTAGAGTAGTATTAATTCAACCATTACCTAGTCCTAGTCAAAATTTAGAGAGTATATCAATGGAGTTTATCAGACATTTTCCAAAGGTTAATGGTAGACATTAGATCTATTTAATCATGGAAAGATTAACTATGCTTTCACACTTATTTTCTATATCATTAGAACATAAATCCCTTCAAGTGGATAATTTTTTTTTCAAATAAGAGTTTAGATTGCATGGACTACCACAAAATATTATTAGTGATAAGGATGACATGTTTCTTAGAACTCACTCCTAGCACTAGATACCACCCTTGAACTAATGGTAAAAACATAATTAGTAAAAAATTGTGTAGAGGATTACTTAATTAATTATGAAATATAAATGGGTTAAATGGCTACATTTGGGATAATTATGCTACAATAACACTTACCATACATCCATTAGTATTTCATCGTACAAAGCTTTATATGAATATGAAGCAATGACATTTGTTGATTTGGTTTCTATAGATAATAGAGTTCTATAAGCAATTATTTTCATTAAACATCACTCAGAAGTATTGAAAAAGATTAAGAATCATATGTAGAATCACAACATCAACACAAGTATTTTGTAGACAAAAACCACACAAAGAGATATTTAAAGGTAGGTGACATGGTGTATGTGTTGACCAAATTTGACCCTGTACGTCAAATTAGGACCCCTATGGGTAACAACTTGAGTTTTAGGTGTTTTAAGGGGTCTAATATCATGTCATAAGGTATATCATATGTAATATAATGTTATTTAAAGTCATATTACCCTTGGTCATTAGACTTTCATTCCTTATATCATTTTGAGTCATTTCGGGGTCATAAAAAGGACATTTAATGACTTATACAACCTCCTTTGGAAATGTGAATGTTCTAAAAGGTTATGTCAAGCCCCATGTGTCATAAAATGTCTTAATAAACTATTAGTAACTGAAATAGGTTGGTTGTTTAGAAGAAAAGGCAAATTTATTGGGAAAAGAGAAGAGTTTGGCACTTGTATGGCCCATAAGGGAGTGTGACACATGGGATAAGGCTAGAGGATGTATATTCAGATTCATCAAGCTCAAATAGACATTTTAAATGCTATGAAAGTGCCATTTTTGAGCTAAAATTTTTTTTCTCCTTCTTCACCCTACTAGACACATAGAATTAGTCTTCAGATTTGTACTTGGTATAGTCATTAAGAGAACTTACAAGTCAAATGCCTTTGGGAGGTGAAATTAAACTTAGATAAATTACTTTACATAATTTTTTTAAAAAATGGTGACTTGTGATTTATGAACCATCCTCATGAAGTTGAATATGTTTTTATGCCTACTAATCTATGTACCCTATATGTTTTTCTTTGGTTTGGGCATTTTTGTATAATAAAATTGGTCATGTTGGTTATATATGATGTTTAATCCCTAATAAGCTGATCTCCATGCTTGTTCTCATGTTTCATGATATTTTTATGAGACAAATAGATTAGGTTACAAGAAGAAGAACTTTTTTATGCAATAGGTAGTTTTTCACCATTTTAAAAAACTTCATGCTTGATCATGGGTTTAAAGGGTTGTATTAATTCCTTGTTCATGTTATCAATGTCATCTTGACTTTTTTATCCTTTAAATATCATCTATAAATCAACATTCCATGATTTAAAATCATGAATACTATGCAATCAACTCTTTACTGACTTTTCACTTGTTGTCATCGTTGTAATCATGTGTATGAAACTATCTAGTGTTCTCATGGAGGTGTAATGATGATATCCAAATGTTGAATATGTATTTATAAATGTGAATTAATATATTTTACTCTATAAATTGTGTAAAAAGAGGACTATGATAGTCATGTGTAACATATGCTCTTAGTCTTCCATTGAACATCACCTTCAGGTGCCTTCATAGGGAATTTCATGTTGAATAAGATGTGTTGACATTTGTTTCAGATCGTTAGAGTGTGAAGAGTCCATTTCAAATAATTGAAACATGTTTACAAATCATAAAAGGTCAGAGTAATACTCATTATTAATCTTCATCTTCACTACCTGTAGATATAAGAACACCACTTACAAGTGGCCTAATAAAGAACATAGCTACTTGTATAGAGGGGATTAGATAGGTAGTGAAACTCATTATAAGGACCTAAGATGTTTAATGGATCATAATATGCTTATTTTAAGTCTTAGATCACTTGAAAAAGTTTAAAATCACCCTCAAAGGTAATGAATACAAGTATAAGGACTTTAAACCGTAAAGAGTGGAAACATAGAACCGAAGAACTTTTTCAAAGCTTTATGACAAGGTCACAAAGAATGTTGAGGTATCTAGATGGTTGTGTCTTATATTCTCCACATAAGAAAAGAGATATTAAAATTTTTGAGGGAATAAAGCTATTTTAAGGTATAATTTTGAGGGCCCAAACTTGTGTTTTTATACACTAAATTTAGTTAGTGTTATCTATAGGTCTGAGCCATAATAGACCTTTTTCATCCAAGTTGGTAGTATGAAACCATGTTTCATGATAGAATAGTTTTACATGGATTAAGATAGAATTAATTATTTAAAAATACACTTAAGGATAATTATGTATAGTGTTTATTTCCTATACACACCATCAGTTTGTACACAAGCCTAGTGAGCACCTATACCTAGCCAAGGGTAATATTTTAAAAGGTGTCCCTTTCTTGTGAACCTAGAGCATAGTAAGATATAGTATAATGTGAACTTGGTGGAACATTAAGACCAAACATAAAAGTTAAAATATGTATTTTTTATGCTATAAACACTTTTATAATCCTATTCATCTGACAATGAGCACCTACAACTAGTTGTGTTTGACTGTCTACAATAGTGAGCTAGAGGGAGATGTTCCTTGGTGATTGGTATCATCCAAGGATGAGATAAGAGGTTAAAATAATGTAAAATGATATTTTTAGACTCTAAATATACTTATAATCATGTAATTCAATCTAAATTATGCAAGGTAACCTAAAAGCACAATCCAAGGCAAAACACAATCAAGGTTTATACATATAGTCTTAAGAATTCAAGGATGGGAAGAGGTATTTAGAGATTTGAAGTGATGAATAGACCTAAGGCATATTAATAATGACCATTTTCATCCATATATTATTTTTCAAATATAAATAAATCAAAGGGAAGGTATCCAATAAAACAAACATAGTACACATGTTATAAGCCTACACATTCTGCCTACAAATAGTCTATCTTGGGTCTTAAACCATTTAGGAGGTAAAAAAATCATACCAAAGGATAAAAAATGGTACATAACATGTTTATGGGTTTGATACCATAAAATATTAAATATTGTCTTAGTAAATAGGGGAGTGCCCTATGTTTTGTCTCAGACAGAGGGTAGTCCCCTTATGCATAAATTGACATGCTTTGAGGAATGGTAATAGCCAAGTGAGTTAGAGGATGTTAATATATTTAAATAAGGTTTTTAAAGTTTGAAAACATATAATAAATCATGAAAATCCTTATTTAGAAGAAGGAAGCTAAATAGGGAGGTCTAAAACACCAAGGTTGTAGTCAGATTTACTTGCTATGGTTTAGGCCTAAAGTTCAAATGAAAGGTCATTTTAAATTTTAGCATGAGATGGGAATTAAAACATATTGAATAATGTATATAAGGTTTTAAAATATATTTATGATATATTTTAATGCAAGGAAACCATTAAAAAAAGTCATTTTAGGCTTTAAGGTGCAGACAAGCCTACTAGGGATGATTAGGACTAGAATACAAAAGGGGGGTAAAATTCATCTATAGCCTTATATTATAACTCCAATGAATTTGGTAATGTTAATAGGGTCTTAAAATATGTGATAAATATTGTGTAATGCATATGAGTTTTATGAGAAACCACTTTTGGGTTCAAGATAACCTTTGACCTATGTAAATTGAAGAAACAAGCTCGAATAAGCACTTTGAGTGCTCATATATATATTGATGATTTATATGGGGTTAAAATAAGTTTATTTGAGTTATAAAATGTAATAAAAAACCTTTTTTTTTTGTTTTTCAATTTTAATGTTCCATATTTATGAATGAAGATTAAGAGGGTAGAATAGGCTGACATTTGCAAACCCTTGCTAGTGACTAGTTTAAGGAAATGAATTTGGAGAGATATTATATTATCATATTTTTAAAAAGATTATGATTTAAAATTTTATTAAAATATATTAGGATACTCCTCATGCTTTTATACTAAATATAATTGTATCAATAGGCTACAAAATAGGTTACTTTTGACTAGTTTATGTATTTTATAGGTTCTAGGAGGAGTCTGAAGATGAAACCAACTTTGGGAGAAGGATTGTGACTTGGGATAACCACTAATTTACACTTAATTCTTAAAAACAAATTTTAAGTGTTCAAAAAAATATCTTCATCTCAACCATTTGAAACTAGCATAGCAACCAAGCTAGTGAGAAGGGTGGAAAACTTCAAGTGAGCTAACTTTAAGGTGTGCATGATGCCTCTGAGGCCATATAAGGTATTTGAAAGTGTCATAAACTCCATAGTAAGTATTTTTATGGAACATTTATTCTATTTTTGAGGTCAAGTGTGTAAGGTGCATGAAATAACTTTTTACACTATAGATGGTGATGGCTTGCTTCCACATGATTTCAGATGACCAAGACTATAACCAATGCATGGACATCTATGTTTGAAAGAATTCCAATTAATTAAAATCATTATATTGATCCATAATTATATTTTATATGTTTAAATAGGTATAAATCATGAAGGTATGTTTTTGAGCTTGAATAAGAACTTTCATGCCACTTTGCAAGAGTTTCATGACTTGGAAATCCACTTTTTCCTTCTAACCTTGCATGGTTCATCCCACATTCTCTTCTCATGCACAAGTAACTAATTTTGTTATCTTTAAAAGTTTCCTTTTAACCTTTGGACATCTCTCTTTTCCTCTCTCTCTCTCTTTCTCTCTCTCTCTCTCTCAAGTTCTATAAGAACTAGCCATTTTGGCCATTGTAACTTATGCTCCACCTAAGTATGATGAAGCCCTTCTCATTTTCATACCATTTGATTAATAATACTAATAATTTTTACCTCTTAATGACTATTCATATCATGTTTTACTTGGATGATTGATCTTTCTTAGTGATAAATATGATTTCCTTAGCATGTTATCTCATTTATCATCCTATTTTTAGTTGGAAAGCTTCTTCATTTAGGGCATGCAAAGTGTTCTATGAAGTTTCAAGGTTGAGTGAGTTAGTATATTCAATAGTTCCATTCAAGGTATCTTGTCTAGTCCTCCTAGCCTAGAAATTCATCCATAACCTCAATATGTAATATTGATGTGAGAAGATGTAGATTAGAGAAGTGTATGTTTGGTTAGTCTCTTGGTTTCATGTGTAACATGAAGCGTGTTGGAAGTCATAAAATTATTTTGTGTATCAACTCCATTAGGATAGTTTTCTTTCATTTTTCTCTCTCCCTTTTCCTCCTTAAAATTTAGGTGTAGTAGTGATCCAAAGTGGTACGTCACAAGAGCTATCCCTACCTAGAGATTGAACTCATCCTTAGGCTACCCACAAGCCTAGATTTATTTCAATTATTCCACTTGGATGAGGAGATCTGAGACATATCCTAAAAGGGTTAAAATACAAGTGAAAATAAATTTTGGCATAACTAATGGGACTCTTGGTCCATGAAGTTGAAAGATTTTTGTTTTTTTCTTTCAACAATCAACCTTTGGAGGCATCTATCTAAGCATCGATGGAAACTCTAAAGTTATATTAGATATTTAAAAATCCAAAGTATTCCTTTTGAATATTTTTGATGATAATTCCTTATGTTCTTGCTTCCTAATGAAGTTTCATATCTAACCTTGGTGTTGAGTTTTGTTTTACATAAGTTGGTGAGGTATATCCATCCTATGGAATTCCATATCAACCTTGTAATGATGCTTACTAGATTCAAAATAAAGTGTATCAACCGATTCATGAAGTGTATTATCCCATTCATGAAGTGTATTAGCCCTAAAATCAGCCTTCCCCATATCTTGCTCCTAGTCAACCTAGTCACTTCTCTAATCAGTCCATTTCCACATTCAAGAAAACTCTTTTGGGATATGATATGTACATGTTAGATCTTGATAATTTAAGGGGATGTGTTCAAGAGGTTCCTATTCATATTATTCATAAGGTGAGATATGCATTGGAGTTGATTAAAATAGAGTGGGAACCTATTGAGAGAGCTAATTGACAAAGGCTCACAAGTGATATACTAGATGGAAGTGGTTTAGTTTATTCCATAATAAGATAGGATAAAAATTCATGAAAGGTATCCTAACCAAACCTATCATCCTTCATAACCAATTCCATAAGATTACTAATACTCCTACATGGTTCCCACTCATGAACCCAATCAAGCTTATCAAAGTCATTCTTTTCCCAATTAGTTGGAAGAGATAGTTGAAAAGATAAAGCTTATTTTTGAAGTTAATCTTGATAGGTAGATTGAGTTGGATAATATTCATATGTATAAGTCCATGTCAGCAAAAAAATAAGTGGAATATAATTCTTCATTTCCCTCTTGAATTACATCCCCACCTTAAGAAGTAACCTCTAGATATGAGATTCCAAGTTGGAGACAAGGTGGAAAATCCAAGCCTAAGGAGATTCCAAGTTTCTTTAACACTTCACCTAATCATAAAATTTCATCACCACCTCAAGAGAAGAATTATAATCCTTACATCCTAAGCTAGAGTAAGATAGTGGAATCATGGGAAGGGAAGAGGATAAAAGCCTTGATAAGAAGTGTGAAGTTGAGGAAGATCTTGAGTTTATGTAAATCCCTCCCATCCTTCCTCAAGAGATATTTTCTGTTCCATTCCAGCCATCTTGTACTCCTCATCCTGATAATTATTCCAATAAACTTCAAGAAATATTTTTTGAAGAGAAACTAGATAATAAAATTGAAGATTTAGAGTCAAGAATGAGGTTGCTAAGTCAAGGTGTGATGGAAGGTTTAGACCCTAAAGAATATCCTATGCCTAAACACATCTCATATAACCTCCCTCAAGAGAGTGTTGAAGATAAACCAGATTTGAATGAAATGATTATCAAGTGGAAGGAAGATAACTATTCTATCTTAGCCCAAGGTCTGCCTCCCCTTCCTTAAGAGCACCCAAAAGAATCTCTTACTTTTCATTCTCATCTTGATTTTGAGTTCTATGTTCCACCTCTACCAAATATTTTATCGTGTCCTCACCCCATCAACATTTTCCTTGATGGAAATATTATATGAGAACCTAAAGATGAGCATTTGGTTGAGGAAACTTTAGAGCTCTTGTTTAAAGAAATTATAGCTCCTTGGCAGCCTCATTAGGTTAGCTCACTAGATTTCAAGATGCATAGTCTTGGAATTACTAAGAAGGAGAAGTAGATTGAAGATCTTAAATACCTTCAGAACATATATCAGATTATGATAGCTGAGATACAATTTAAGATCCCTCAAGAGGTCCTAAGTGATAAAGAAGAGGTGAGTCGCTATGTTGAGTCTTATTGTTTGGTTTATGATGAAGAATGCCTTCCTTGTGTTGAATAAGAATTCTTGGAATAAGTCCTTTTGGATTATAAATAAGAGGATGAAGGAGATTTCCTTATTGTTACCCTTCATGGTGCTGATCAATGAGAAGATGAGGACTTGTGACAATAGTTTGAAAATATTTGTAATGATTCTAATTCTTTCAAGGGTTCTACAAGTCCTTTAGAGCTGATTACAAGTGATGGTAATCAAGATGGAATTTTTTAAAATGTCATATATGAGAAAGAGAAAATTACACATCAACCTTTGGAGGTTAAACCAAGCTTATATTGGCCTAAATCTTCCAAGGAGTAAGAAATCATTCCTCTTGAAATCATTCATAGAAAGAAGATGCAAGTTGATCATGAGATGAAGAATGGGAATCAATATGAGGTATGTGTACAAGACCAAGAGGAATAATTTAACATTGGTGAACTATTTGAAGATGGTATAATTGAGATCATAGTAAGTGAATTACCAAAAATAAGGTTTGATCTACCAAGTGTTCAATCCAAAGACCAACATGCTTGAAACCATGATTCATCTCACTAAGAAGGAGATGTAAGAAACTTTCATTTTTATCTTGGAAAGGGAGATGTGCTTAATTTTTAGTTGTAAATATTTTTTTATACCTATTTTTCCTTAGTGCTTTGAGCACATATGTGTCTTGTTAGTGTGTTTGCTTTGCTTTGTGTGTGTCCTCTATTTTGTGTGGTTGAGGTAGTCAAGTGGTCTTGTCTTGATCAAAGCATGGTTTTCAAGTGGTCAAAGGTTTTTGTTTTTTGTTTTAGGATTTATATGACTCCCTAAGCCTAATGGACTAGTAAGGCTACTGGTCTAGTTATTATAGTTGGCATACTACCCCTATGAGTCACCAATTTGTTGACCAAATTTGACCCTATTGGTGAAATTAGGACCCCTATAGGTAAAAAATTGAGTTTTAGGTGTTTTTATGGGTATAATATCATGTCATAAGGTATATTATAGGTCATTTAATTTTATTTAATGTCATATTAGCCTTGTTCATTAGTCTTTTAGTCCTTATATCATTTTGAGTCATTTGGGGGTCATAAAAAGGGCATTTAAAGACTTGTAAAACTTCATTGGGAATTTTTAAGGTTATAAAATTTGATTTCATGCCCCATGTGTCCTAATATGTATTAATAAATTTTTGGTAACTAAAGTTGGTAGGTTATTTAGAAGAAAAGGTAGTTTTCTTAGGAAAAGAGAAGAGTTTGGCACTTGTACATCCCATAAGGGAGTGTGACATGTGGGATAAGGTTAAGAGATATATTTTAATATTCATCAAGCTCAAATACATGTTTTAAATTCTCTTGAAGTACCATTTTTGAGATAAAACTATTTTTCTCCTTCTTCACATTTCTAGACACACATAACTAGTCTTTAGGTTTATACTTGGTAAAGTCATCAAGAGAACTTACATGTATAATGGATTTGGGAGGTGAAATTAAATTAAGATAGATTAATTTATATATAAATATTTTGAATAATTGTGACCTATGATTTATGAACCATCCTCATGAAGTTGACTATGTTCTTATGCCTACTAATCTATGCACCATATAGGTTTTGATTTGGTTTGGGCATTTATGTATAATACAATTGTTCATGTTGGTTCCATATGATGTTTAATACCTTCTAAGATTTTATCCATTATTTCTCTCATTTTCCATGATGTTTTTATGATTAAATTAACTTTGGTTGCAAGATGAAGCACCTTTCTATGCAATAGACAAATTTTCATAATTTTTAGGAACTTCATGCTTGATCATGGTTTTAGAGGGTTATGTTAAGTCCTTTTTCATATTATAAATGACATATTGAATATTTTATCCTTTAAGTTTCATATCTAAATCAACATTCCATGAGTTACAATAATGAACACTATGCAATCAACTCTTTGCTCACTTTTCACTTTTTGTCATAGTTATACTCATGTGTATGAAATTGTCTAGTGTTCTCATGGAGGTGTAGTGAAGGTATAAAAATGTTGAATATGTATTTATAAATAGGAATGGGAATATTTACTCTCTGAAGTGTGTAAAAATAGTAATCTTTTAGTCATGTGCAATATATGCTCTCAATCTGCCATTAAACATCACCTACAGGTGGCTTCATAAGGAATTCATGTTGAATAGGATGTGTTGACATTTTTTTTAGATACTTAGAGTGTGAATAGTTGATTGGAAATTGGTGAAACATGTTTAAAACTCATAAAAGGTCAGAATAATGTTCATTGCTAATCTTCATCTTCACTACTTGCAAATATATGAACACCACGTAAAGGTGACCTAATAGAGAAAATAGGTACTTGTAGAGAGGGGATTATACAAGTATTTATGCTCATAATAAAGACCTAACATGTTTAATGGATCCTAATATGCATGTTTTATATATGAGATGAATTGACAATGTTGAAAATCACCCTCAAAGGTAATCACTGCAAGTACAATAACTTTTTCCCTAAAGAGTGAAAATAGAAAACCTAAGCATTTTTACAAAGCTTTATGATATGTTTACAAGGAATATTGAGGTATCTATATTCTTATATCATCTAGTCTCTGTAGACATCCAATTCCTAACACC
Source organism: Torreya grandis (assembly GCA_037957365.1). Taxonomy (NCBI): domain Eukaryota; kingdom Viridiplantae; phylum Streptophyta; class Pinopsida; order Cupressales; family Taxaceae; genus Torreya; species Torreya grandis. The sequence continues at coordinate 187,235 of JARHVA010002361.1, read as the reverse complement.
ATTTGTGTTAAAATTGTCAATCCTACTCAAATTGCACTCAACATGCATAGTTTGGCCTAAAAAAACTAAAACACATTAAAGGGTTTGAAACATGTCATTTAAAAGGGATGATATAGCCAAAAGTATCTCTAAATGGGGAAATTCATTTTATGAAAGATAAATTTGATAAGATCATTTTGAGTCAATATGACAATTTTCCCTTTTTGTACTTTTGATCACTCTTTTCTTTTAAATCATTAGTACATGTCACATGCCTTTGTTATTTTGTACCAAAAACATCTTAAATGGGAGTATGATTCCAATGAATCTAAAAACACCTTATAATTCTTCCCAATTTAAATTATGACCTAGTAATATGACTTTCTGACCATTTTAATTAATTGAGGGCCAATTTCCAAATAATTGCACAAATGTTGATTAACCTTATTTAAGGCTAATTAATCCAAATCAAGATCTTAAGTGGACTTTCCATGAGAGTTATTTAATATTTATTTTTGGAAATTGATTTATATTAACTACATCACCTAATGACATCATCATATGGGGTGGCATTCATAAGCCATAAATTCATAAAATATAAAGATTATGGGTCTCCCATGCCTTATTAAAACCCTCCATGCCTCTTAAATGCCCTCTATCCCAAATATTTATGACGGATATTTATGGATTTAATTATATAATTAGATTAATTCATGGCCACACATCTCAATCTTGAGATAGATGGTCATGGTTGATCTTGATCAATCTCAAAAATCTATAAATAAAGAGGCCATGAACCTCATTTTTAAGCTTGATTTGTGCAATGTTATATTGTGAAATTTTTTCCAAAATCCTTCACATTTGATTATTTCTTTTAGTTGCAAGATTCATTGATAGAAATATTAAATTGTTACATATCATGAGCCTAGGTTTTGTGGAGTGTTCGTAAGACATTGGAGGAGTTTGCCACCATTGTTGATGAAGACAAGGATGCTTGATCAAGGGAGAACATATTTTTGAGCTACTCTTGGAAGATGGATTCAATTGGGAAGGTATAGTTTTCTTTATTTCTTTAATTTACATTTCATTGTCATTAATAATCCATGCATGAATAGATAGGCTTAATTTGGTTTACTCTTATGAATTTTTCATTTGATTTATTAAACTAATGTTTAACTAGTAATGTTATGCAATCCTCTCTACATTTTGGCATGCTCGATGGGATATATCTTCACAAATTTGGTCAAATTTCACCTACAATCAACCTAATAACCATTGGAGTGTGGAGGCAAACACAGTAAAGATTTGAGCAAAAATATATTTTTTTGTAAGACACAATTTTGTTCTCAGGATTGTGTAACTTGGCTTGACTATGTGCCCAACTTATTTTGAGTCACCCTGACTCAGCCCTAACTTATCCCCAACTCACCCCAACTCATCTTAACTCATTCCAACTCACCCTTGACTCATCTCAACTCACCCCAACTCAACCTAACTCGCCTATCAACCCAACTCACCTACCTAGCCCAAATCACTTGTTTATCCCAACTTGCCTATCAAAGCAACTCTCGTATCAACCTAACTCACCTATCAAACCAAATTGACTGTCAACCCAAATCATTTATCAACCCAACTCACCTATCAACCCAACTCAACTATCAACTCAAGAGCTAAATTATTAAAGTCATTTTCTCAAACTCTTAAGTGCTTCAAAGTAAGCCCTTATAATTATGTTTTTATAGGTCAAGGGGATAGTTTGGAAGTTGGTTTGAATGCTTTTGGATATCTAAATACACTTTCATTTGGGTTTAAAATGAATAAGATTGATTTCACACATTCAACTTAGTGATTAAAATAAGCCTAAGATTTCGCTAAGTCTTAGGTACATTTCATTTAGTGCTTAAAACACATCATAACTCTTGAAACATTTTAAATTTGGTGTTTTAATCATGAATCTAGGCTATGTCTTAAATTTTGAATTTGGGCTTAAAACTAACTTAGGTCTTTATTGATTCATGTGGCCTTTTTTGTGAAATATTTTAGCATTTTATCAATTAAGGCCAAAGGCAAAAAAGAACATCACCTAATATCTTATTTGGTGCTTAAAATTGAACTCATTTATCAATTTTGTATGCAATAGATGATTAATTAATTGATTGGAAAAAAGAGGGATGTTGCATACATACTCTTCCATCTGTCCCCTTTAGGGAAATTTTAGAATCAAAAGCACCATCCTTATTGAAATCATGCCTAGTCTAAGGCACATAAAGAATGTCTCTTAAAGCGTTCCCTAAAAACTCATAATAGTATTGGGTGATCTTGAGGTGACAATAAATTATTTCTATTATGTCTTTTCTTTTATGTAAACTTGGATTGTGAGGGGGATTTCATTACCTCCCATGATTTCTCTAGGGCTAAAGCACCTAGATGTATATGTATTTTGGAGATTGTATTACACTGACCAAGCAATGGATGTAGTTATTGAAAAAAAAGGCAAGACCTTTTTACAAAAATACAAGTGCTGCAGACACCTAATTAAAGTGTGTTTCTTTTTCATCATTTGGCATGATAGTCAATGTGCAATTGATCCATTTAAAATGATCAAAAACCATCATTTGGATTGATCATTAACCCCACATTACCATACCTTGTTATTTTAGACTTAAGACAATTATTATTTTTTCATTAGCTTACTTGGTCTTGATTTGTGTCTAAAACTACCTGTTAATTCTATGAACTTAACCTAAACACATTGTCTTCAAATTTCATGAGAAAGAGAGGCATTACGTTGTCCAACTAGAAAATCTATCTTTTCCTTGTTCAAATTATTATCAAAGACTTTATGTTGTGTCATTCACTTTGGTACAATCATTATTACCAATTGAGTCTAAACCTTTTATCCAATTTTTTTAAGTCCCTCATTTATATTTGACATTCAAAATTAAACATTTCTATGTTTTAAGGGTTGGTGTGTTAAATTGGGTCTGCCATTTACAGAGTAAACTTGTTCTAACTTGGGTTCAATTTTCCATTTAGATTGAGGGCCATTTATTATACTCAAAATCACATTATCATCATGGTGGACTCAATTAATCTTACATATCTCTTACGCTTTGAGTCCTAGAACATATTTTATCCTACTAGAACCATGTGGTGATGTTGTACTACCTATTTGGTCCTAAATTTGTACTTAGTGATTCGTGTATATTTTTACATCTTTAGTTGCTTAGTTGATATTTTTATATTCATAATATAGAGAGATTTAATCTAATTTTTTAAGGTCAACTTGTAGAAGTTGAAACGAGATTTTATGGTATAGGTGTATCACAAAGATCTAGGCTTTGGTGTACTAGTTTGCACCTTGGGTCTTTGATTTATCTTACCCTCTTCCAATCTATAAAATTTCAGCTTTACCAAAGGTTGAGTAAATTCAAGAAACAAACATTCTAATTGTGTGTAGTTCCAAGCCACCCTCCATTATGATCTCTTTAGTACCTTAGTCATTTTTTGTTTGGAGAGAACCAAAACATACCTTGTTTAAACATTTTTCAAACATTTTCCAAATCTTGTCAAATGTTAAGACCACTCTTTTTAAATGATTCTATTAAGTTACACTTGCAATAGGGTTTTTTATGGCCCTAGTTTTAAGGTAGATCATTTTTATGATGGACATGAGCACTCCATCTTATTTGAGGATCTTTCCCTCTTTGGGCCTATATATTGAAAACCAATCACATACATGTTATTTACCATACGTCATCCTCGTCCTTCCTCTTTGATTTGTGATTCATGCTTGAAGGTTAGTTTTTTGGGGTAACATTCTTCTCCTTCAACTTGTACAAGCAAGATATCTCTAAAACATGTGAAGGTTACCATTTTAGGACCTCCTCCTTTGGTTTGCACAAGTAACCAAACTAAGAAGCATCCAATCATTAACATTTTAAGACATCCTTCTTTGGTTTTCACAAGAAACCAAACTAAGAAGCATCCAATCATTACCATTTTAAGACCTCATCCTTTGGTTTGCACAAACAACTAAAGTAAAAAGCGTCCAGTTATTACCATTCTTTGCCCATCACTAGTTTTTGATGAACCTATTATTTAAGAACCTCCATTTGATGAACAAGTTATGTTTGATCCCTTCTTCAATAGTTTAATTTTTGAAGAGCCCATTATTGAACCACAAACCATTATTCCCATTAAACCAAACATTCCCTAGATTATAAATTCTATGTTGATCTTTGAGCCAAAACAAGAACCATTACCTCTTCAAGAGCCATCTTATGAGGATCAAAATGTGTTCAAAATTAATAGAATCACATTTTTTTGATAGAATCCCACTTTGTTGAACTACATCCATGGCAACTTATCGTTTACAAAATGTCAGTGGGGTCAAGACCAAATTCATTCTAAAAAAGAACATTATCCTATTTAAACTATTTTGGAGGTGATAGGGGATGATCAAAGTATAAACTCAATATCTTCTAGTGAAACTTTTTTGTAGGCACTAGAATATAATCTAATTCAAATGTTAGCATCTCTTTGTGAAACCTTCTCAGAGGCACTATAGGATGATTAGAATAAATTCATTAGTGAAAACCTCATCGAGGCACCAATAGCTAAGCATAAAAGTTCTTCAATATTTACTAAAGATATTATTCAATATTAAATCAAAATAGCTTCCAATTTATAGCATAATTAGATGGTAGCTACTCTCAAGATCAAATGACAAAATAATTTGGTGGTCCTATCGAGAGCATCTTCTGAGGTAATTGGCCCCACCACAACCAAAATTATGTCAAATCCAACATCAACATTACATGTGACTAAAAGTCCTAAGATTCATTTTTTTGCCATTCATTATACATTTCATTATCACACATGCATTTATTACCCACTTATATCATTTATCACTAGAAACACTTTCCCTTATAGAGGATATGAAGTTATCTTATCTCAACATTTAAAGGAAGTAGATTCAATTGGCAATAAATATCAAAAAAACATTATTGAGATCTAGATGTACAACTAGTTCTTGATAGAGCAAATTTTTTCAAAGGAAATTAGATGGTGACTTTTATAACTGATCATCTCTTTTGTTTCACACATTGACTAGGATGTGCATCTCCTTGTCAGCAAGAGTAACATAACCATTTTTCAAATTTCTAGTTACCATTTGCCATTACCATTCCTCCTCTCTTGGGGGAAACCTTATAGGCCATTTTTAGGAATTATTATACTATTTTAATCTATTAACCATATAATTTGAACTACATTGACTTGATCTCCTTTGGGACTATGTAGGTAGTGCTCAAGTTCTATTGTGTTTAGCTCGATCACCTTCTTTACGCTCTCACAATTTTACAATAAATTATTGTAAGTTTGAATTCTCTCACCATTTTGCGAGAAAACTAATCCTCACTCTCATTGATTTGTGAGCATGGGCCATTTCAACTAGCTTAGATATTTTATTGGAACTTCTACTCTTGGATGTGCATCTCCTTGGCTATATGGTCCCACCTTGTGCATATTTTATCCCAAAAACACCAAAAAAAATTAGAAAAAAATTAGAAATATCAAAAACATCATAATATGATCCACAAAATAACAAAAAAATTGTCTCACACTATTGTACATTTGTACATTCCCATCATATCATGCTACGCTTTTGCCATTTTAAAAGGATAGAAATATCAGTTCATATTATTCCACACACTTACTATTTTGAAAGAACATTCTTTTTCATCCCATTAACTTGTTGTTTTCAATACCATTCTTATTTATTTATCTTGAATTTATTCTATAACATTAATCATGTTAGTCTGATCATCATTTTTATTGTATCCCATTTCCTGGTAGAACTACATTTGGCCTAAAGTTCATGTTAGAACATGCATCCATAGAACTATGTAGGCAACATCCACTTGTCTTGTACATTTGGAGTCATCTCAACCAACCCCTTCCTTTATTTACCTATTTATTCTATAATTATTCCTCTTTAATTGGGGAATAATTTTTGTGTCATTGTTCTTTGTTATGTTGTGGTGGAAATTGATGCCTGTACCGCAAGTGCATGAACATTTTTATTTAAAATGCACTAACTTGGTTTTTGTTTGTGTGTTTATTGGAGTTTTTTTGGTTTTTTATTGTTATTTCAAAACTCTACTTTTATTTCTTTTCTTTTTCTCTTTTTATTACTTCTTGTCTCATCTTAGTCTTGTGTTTCCCTATATGTAATTTTTTCTTATCTATTTTGTGTTTTAGAACTTATTGATGACTCACATGGATCTTGATTATTTATATCTTGATCTTATTTTATTAAGTTGTTCTTGGACCATTGTGTTTATTTATTGTTGTTGGTGTCTTGTTTTTCTATTTGATTTTGACTTTCTCTTTTGTGTTTAAGAATGTCTTGATGGCCTATATGGATCTTGATTATTTATAGCTTGGTCTAATATCATTTAGATGTTCTTGATTTTTATTTTTAATTTTTTTGTTCCTACTTGAATCTTGATTGTTCATATCTTGATTTTAAGTTAAGTTCATTTATGTTTCTTTTTCTTTTTCTTTGTTTTTTAATTTAAATGTAAATAACTATAACTCTATTTTTAGTCATTGTTTTACCATTGTCCTTAGTTATAGGTATTCACATTTGAATCGGCTCAATGTAATTAGAATATTATGTCATTCTAATTTATTGATACTTATGAAGCCTAATTTATTTTTCTATATAAATCACTTTGTACTCAGGTCTCAATGTCTTAAACATCAACATAGCTTCGATAAACAGTTCTCAAGAATACTTTTCATAATCTAGGCTCATGATATGGAATTAGGCATCTAGGTATCATGTATTTTAGTACTCAAATTTATGATTAGAAGTGCATATATTTGTATACATTTTGTGTCTAATCAATTCTTGGTTAGTTTTCATCATTCCTCATTCCATTCTCTTCCAAACTTGGGTGAACTACATTGGCTTGAATTTTATATTAGAACATGAGTCCATGGAACTATGTAGGAAATGTCTTACACATCTGACAGTCAGCGCAACCATCTCCATTCTTATTTCTGTATGTTTCATCAATTTATGTAATCTCATATGTAGGTTTTATGTGGATTTATAAGCTCATACACCATTGCATGTACATTTGCACCTACTTACTTTAACCTATATTTTGCATTATATCCTTGAGTTATTTCTTCTTTCCAATTACCCATGCCAAGGCACAACATTTGAATAACATCAAAATCACATAGTCCATACAAGGGAAAAACCATTATTTATTCTTTATCAGTTATCAAAATTAGCCCTACTAGGGCAAAACTATTTTATCATGATCACATCTACTATATTAAGGCACTTCTTATTATCTTCTCTTTGGAGACCTAGTTCTAGTGGTGCTTCCCTTCCTAAAGTAGAACATTCTTTCTTTTCCTCTAATTCCAAGATTTCCATACTAATGCCCATGATGGAAGTATTTATTATGTAACTTGTCTTATGATTGATCTTTATTATAAGCATGCAACTTGTACTCTCAAATTGGGTACATTTAAAGTGTGTTTCTTAAATTTATGGATTGTATCTTTCTCATTCCCCCCTCATATAGTAGGGACTATTATACCTCTAATTATATTTTGATAATTGATGGTAATCACATGTGCAAGCATTCACTCATCTATATGTGATCTATTCTATGGGTTAATCTCTCTCATTATCCCTCTCTTTTCAAAATTCCATTCTTCTCTTTCATCCTAGTATGTCCTCTCGAGGGGGAATTCTAGGTTATTTCCAATTTCTTCTTGACAACTCATTTATTTGAAAATATGTTACTTCATCTAAATGTCTTGTTATGCCTTCTTAAATAGGGGAAAAATGTAGACATCCAATTCCTAATACCATTTGTGTTGAAATTATCAATCTTACTTGAATTACACTCAAATGCACATTTTAGGTCAAAATCCATAAAACATGCTAAACGGTTCAAGATTTTCATTTACAAGTGCTGATTTAGGCTAATGTATCCCTAATGGGTAAATTCATTTTATGGGATAACTAAATTTGATGAATTCATTTTGAGTTAAAAGGATAATTTCACCTTTTGTGCTCTTGATCACTTTTTTATTCTAATTCATCAGTACACATCATGTACCTTTGTTAATTTTTGTTGGAAACATCTAAAATAAGAATACAATTATAACTCACCTGACATCACCTTCTAATTCTTCTTGAATCAAATTACAACCCAATACTATGACTTTCTGGTCATTTTGATTAATTGTGCACCAATTTCTAAAGAATTGTACTAAAATTGATTAACTTTGTTTAAGTTAATTAATCCAAATTAAGAAATTAAGTAAGAATTACATGAAACTTATTGAATATCTAATTATTGGAAATTGATTGTTGATATCGACATCAACTAATGACATCATCATATGGGGTGGCATCCATAATTCATAAATGCATAAAATATTAGGATTATGGGTCTCCCATGCCTTATTAAGACCCTACATGCCTATTAAATACCCCTCTATCCCAAATATTTATGAGGGATATTTATGGATTTAATTACATAATTAGGTTAATTCATGGCCACACATCTCAATCTTGAGATGGATGATCATGATTGATCTTAGTCCATTTTGAAAATCTATAAATAGAAAATAAATTAATATCATTTTTAAGCTTGATTTGTATAAAGTTATAGTGCAATTTATTTCCAAAATCCTTTACATTTGATTATTGATTTTAGTTAAAAGATTCATTAGTAGGAAAATTAGATAGATACATATCATGAGCTTAGGTTTTGTGGAGTGTTCTTAAGACATTGGAGGGGTTTGCCATCATTTTTGATGAAGATAAGGATGCTTGATCAAGGGAGAACATGTTTTTGAGCTCCTCTTAGAGGATGGATTCAGTTGGGAAGGTATAGGTTTCTTGGTTTCTTTCATTTTTCTTTCATTTTCATTAGCAATTCATGCATGAATAGATAGGCTTAATTCAATTTACACTTATACAATTGTCTTTTGATTTAATGGACTAATGTTTGTCTAATAATGTTATGTAATCCTCTCTATAGTCTCCAAATAAGACAAGAGACATGAAAAAATTGTAGGGAATAAACTTAGTGGAAGGTATAAGTTTGAGGTCCCAAAGTTGTATTTTTATACACTAAAATTAGTTAGTGTTATCTATAGGTCTGAGCCATAATAGACCTTTTTCATCCAAGTTGGTAGTATGAAACATGTTTCATGATGGAATAGTTTTACATGGTTTAAGATAGAATTAATTATTTAAAAATCCACTTAATGATAATTATACATTGTGTTTTACTTCCTATACACACCTTAAGTCCGTACATAGGCTTGGTGAGCACCTACAACCAACCAAGGGTAATGTTTGAAAAGGTGTCCCTTTCTTGTAAACCCAGAGCATAGTAAGATAGAGTATAATGTGAACTTGGTGGAACACGAAAAAAAAATGATAATTTTTCATATGGATTTTTAATCCTATAAACACCTTTAGATGTCCCTTCATTTGAAAATGAACACCTATAGCTAACTATGTTTGACTATCTACAATACTGAGCTAGAGGGAGATGTTCCTTATTGATTAGTATCTTCCAAAGATGAGATAAAAGGTTAAATTCATGTCAAATTATATTTTTATATTATAAATGTAATTATAATAATATAATTCAACATAAATTATGCAAGGTAACCTACAAGTGTAGTCTAAAGCAAAACACAGTCAGGGTTTGTACATATAGTCTTGAGAATTCAAGGATGTAAAGAGGTATTTAGAGAGTTAAAATGATGAATATACCTGAGGAATATTCACCAAGACCATTAATATATATATTATTTTTAAAATTAAAATCAATAAAATGTAAGGTCTCTAATCAAACAAACATAGTCCACATGCTAGAAGCCTGCACAGTCTGCCTACAAATAGTCCATCTTGGGTAATAAAGCATTTGGGAGGTCAAAACATCATACTATGGGATAAAAATTGGTAAAAAACATTTTTATGGGCAGGATAAGACACTAAAATATTCAATTTTATTTTAGGAAATAGTGGAGTTCCCTCTATCTTATCTCAGATAGAGGGCACTCCCCTTATGCACAATCTAATAAGATTTGAGGAATGGCAATAGAAAAGTGATTTATAGGTTGGAAAGAAATTTAAATAAGGTTTTTAAAGTTTTAAAACATATAATTCAACATTAAAATCCTTATTTATAAGGATGGAACTAAATAGGGCGGTCTAAAACACCAAGGTTACAGTTAGATTCACTAGGCAAGGTTTAAGCCTAAAGTTCAAATGAAAGTTCATTTTAAATTTTAGAATGAGATGGGAATTAAACCATTTAATCATGTATATAGTGTCATAAAAAATACTTATGATATATTTTAATTTAGGGAAACTATCAAAAAAGTCATTTTGGGCTTTAGGGTGCAGACAAGCTTATTAATCATGACTAAGTCTAGAATCCAAAAGGGGGATCAACTTCATGTATATCCTTATATGATCAAAACAATGAATTTATGAATTTTAATAGGGGAAGCCACTTTTATAAATCTTGTGGAAGGTATATTATTTTTAGGGGAAGCCACTTTTGTGCTCAAGACAACCTTAGACGTGTGCAAATGGAAGAAACAAGCTCGAATAAGCGCTTTGAGTGATCATATATCTCTTGATGATTTTCATGGGGGAAAAATAAGTTTAGAGGAGTTATTATAGCTCATAATAAAACTTATTTGGTAACGTTTTTAAAGTTTAATGTCCCATATTTATGAAAAAATCTTAATAGGGTAAAATAGGGTAAAATCCTTACAAACCCTTGCTAGTGACCAATTTGAGGAAATAAGGTTGGAGAGTTATTATAATGGAATATTTTGACTAGGATGATGATTTAAAATTTTAGGATACTCTCTAAATATGCTCCCCATGCTTTAATACTATATAGAATTGTACAGATAGGGTACACAATAGATTACTTTTGACTATTTTGTGTACTTTGTATGTTGTAATAGAATAAAGATGAAACCAAATTTGGGAGACGTATTAGGACATGGGATAAACCATAATATAAATTTAATTATTTATAAAAAATCCTAATTATTGAAACAAACAACTTTGTCTCAGCCAATCAAAACTAGCATAGTGACCAAGCTAGTGAGAAGGGTGGAAAACTTCAAGTGAGTATATTTTAAGGTGTCTAATGCCTTTAAGGCCATGAAATTTATTGTAAAGTGTCATCCAATCCCTCCCAAATATTTTCATGAAAAACTAATGACTTTTTTAAGGTCAAGTGTCAAAGGTTCGTAAAGGAAGAGTTTTATAGATTATAGATGGTGATGGCTTTCTTTCAGATGATTCCAGATGCCCAGAACTATAACCAATGCATGGACATGAATATCTGATAGCCTTCCCCTTAATTAAAATAATTAGACCTATCCATTATCAGTTTTTGGATCTTCAAATATGTCTAAATCATGAAGGCTATTTCTTGAGCTAGAATGAGAAATTTCATGCCACTTTGCAAGACTTTTATGAATTAGAAAACTACTTGTTCCTTCTAAATTGACAAGGCTCATCCCAAATCCTGTTCTCATGTATAATTAACACCTTTTATCATATCTACAAGTTTCCCATTGACCCTTGGACTTCTTTCTTATCCTCTCTCTCTCAATTTATATAAGAACTAGCCATTTTGGCCATTGTAACTTATACTCCACCTGAGTATGGTGAAGTCCTATTCATATGCATACCATTTGATCAATAATAGCACTAATTTTTGCCTCTTCATGAATATTTATAGTGTGTTTTAAATGTATGATTGATATTTCTTAGTGATAACTATTATTTCCTTAGCATGTTTTCTCATTTTTTCATCCTATTTATAGTTGGAAATCTTTTTCTTGTAGGGCATGTTAAGTGTTATAGAAAGTGTCAAGGTTAAGTGAGTTATTATATTCACTACTGTCATTCAAGGCCTCTTGTCTGTTCCTCCTAGCTTAAACATTCATCCATAACCTCATAATGTAATATTGATGTGAGAAGATGTAGATTGGGGAATTGTATGTTTGGTTAGTCTCTTGGTTTCAAGTGTAACATGTAGCTAGTTGGAATTCATCAAATTATTTGGTGTATCACCTCCATTAGGATAGTTTTATTTCTATTTCTTCTCTCACTTTTCTCCTACAAATTTAAGGTGTAGTAGTGATCTAAAGTGGTGCATCAAGGGAGCTAACCATACCTAGAGAATCACCTCATCCTTAGGCTACCCAAAATCCTAGAGGTGTTTCAATTATGCCACTTGGAATAGGAGAGTTTAGACATCTCCTCAAATGATGATAATTTAAATGAAAACACTAAGGTAGCATCTATATAGGTAATCATCCATTAAGATAATTAGATTATATAAAACTCAAGTCCAAATTCTATGGACCCTATAAAATTATAAGGAAAGTTGGTAAGGTAGCCTATGAGTTGAAACATCCTGAAAATAGTAAAATTCATAATGTTGTAGATGCCTATTGTTTAAAGATAGCTTTGTTGTATAAAATTACAACATCCATACGTTTTAAACCTATGGATGAGTATGGGAAATTGATCTTAATTCCTAAAGATGTGATAAATACCTGTAATATCCCCTCCAAAATAGGAAATATAGCAACACAAAAAACTTTGAATGAGATATAACTTCAGTTGAATAAATTTAGAATGATGACAATAATATAGTCTCTAAATAGCAAATTACAAATCTTATCACTTGTCCTTTTAAACTATTACAATTGCAGTCCTTTCTCATGCATATAAATATGAAATACAGTCTTAAAAACCTTGGCTTATCAAAACTGGAAGTGAAAATTGAATTCTGGAAGGTCTCGGCCCTTCTGTGTCGACACACAGTCGTCATCATCGGTCGATATCTCCCCGACATCGGTCTCTATCGGTCGGCTTTCTACCGACGTCGGTCTTCAGTCGACCGATGTCGGTCACTGAAAACCCTCTGTCTACCGAGGTCGGTTCCTGAGCTGATCTATACAGACCTGTACAGACTTTGTACCATCACCAATTAAGCACAACTTCCCTGTTTTCAACCCCTGATCTGAAATATACGTTTCTAGCACAGACGATCTCTAGCTGTATAATTTATTGACTCAAAACAAGAATAAAGAAATACCTAGAATATCTGTAATAACTTCTGTGTGAAGTTATCTCTCAAACCTAAAATTCTGTGATAACTTCTGGATGAAGCTATCTCACACTTTGGCAATAGATCAGCTGATATTCCACAGCCTCTTAATTGCACACACTGAAGAGGGAACGTTCTCCAATGCAAATGGAATCCTTGAACCCTAGGCTCAGTCTTCACAGAAGAAATTCTCAAAATCAATATCAATAATCAATGGCTAATGAACAATGGCCTCCATGAGAAACCCTTATACCCTCAAAAAGATATGCTTGCCCTAATTAGGGTTTCTTAAATTAGAATTAGGGTTTCTAATTAAACATAGGCTAAATAATTAATATTTGATTAAATCAATCAAATATTAATATCTCCCTCAATACATGTCGGATCGATGAACCGATCGAAGCTAGTGAATCAGGGAGTGATTCCGCACATAACCATACCATAATAAAGGTGCTCCACTACATATCAAATATCCCTAAAAAGTAGGAGCCCTAGCCAAATATGTCTGAAATAACCTGAATGAAAATCAAATGTAGAAATCCTGTGAATCAAAGTCAAGCCAAGCTCCATTATGACCCTCTATCCATCCTATTAGCCTACGAAGGTCGCATAATAGGCTAACCATGAACTCAGAACATGTCAATTAAAAAGGGGACATGACAATCCACCCCTCCTAAAATTGCTTGCCCTCAAGTAATCACTAAATGACAAATCAATCAATCCACCTGGATCCCAAATATAGTTTTGATCTCCACTACTGTCAATTAACACGACCCCCATGCCTTGTCCATACCAACTCTCATGTAATGGTGTCACATCATCTCTAGTACTAAGATAAGCACTCCAACATCCAATCCATAAATGAAAATCAGCAAGCAAACTCCTTACCTGAATAATATCTGACACTGGATAGTGAAGACTACAAATAGTCATATCATCATCAACCTGTGACCCGGCTATAACAGAAAGTTGAGTCCTCACCACATGTGACAACTCCTGAACTGAAGTCACCTCAAGACCAAGCTCATCCTCATACCTCTCCTGTGTTGGTGCCAACGTGCACTTGTCATCGCTCTCTATCATGTCATGTGGTATAGGTACCTCCATCCGATGAAAAAACATATATCTGAAGCTGCTGCCCCATATTGCCTTAAGAATGTGTGTCTTCCCATCAACATCAAAGAGAACCTCCATGTCCTTGAGATGAAGAGTAACTTCTTCAAATGAATGAAGCCACTTCATACCCAAGACTAAGTCAATATCCCCCATGTTTACCACATAATAATCAGCCTTGAACTCATAATTGTTCAAGTGCAATGGGAGGTCTCTAATCATATGCTCACACTTAAGAGTGTGACCATCGACTACCTTAACACTGATTCCCTCAAAGTCTACGGTAGTGAGCCGACGCTTCTCCACAAATCTAGCATCTATGAAATTATGTGTGGCTCCTGTATCAAGAAGGGTGATAACCTTCTGCCCTGCCAAAACTCCACGGAGTCTGAATGACTCATCTGACTGAATACTGGATATGCGTGCCTCCTGAATGTGAAGCTCTAACTCTGCTTCCACATTAGGTCCTGAAGCCTCTACCTCTGCCCCCTCAGAACTGTTCTGCTGCTCGAAATCCTCAGAATCAAAATCCTCATAGTATACCCACATCATACGATTCGCCTTGCCCTTAGGCCTCAAAGGACAATCGTGATGGATATCATATGGTCCTTTGCAGTAGAAGCAAAGCTTCTTCCTGCGTAAATCATTAAGTGCCTCATGATCCAAAGGTGGTGCTGCCAGATTGGCTTTTGAATCATTTTTAACCCCAGATTTATCTATGTTAAAATCCGGTCTCTTTGTATCCCCGTGGGAGTGCTTATGGTCTCTAGACGAAGAAGCACCTCTGGAGTTAAATTTATTGGATGGGGCTGCCATCTCCATACTCTGTGCCTTCTTCATAGCTACCTGTAAAGAAGGAGGATCAAAGGCTTTGATCCAACCTCTCAATGGCTCTGACAATCCCTCTATGAAGAGAACTACCAATCTACGCTCTGAAATATTGGGCACCATGACTGCCAATCTCTGAAACTCACCAATGAAGGACTCCAAGTTACCTATTTATCTCAACTATGCCAGATCTTGAAAGTAAACCTCAAGATCTTTCCTATCAAACCGCTCAACCAATCTATCCACAAAGTCCTGGTACTCTGTTACCTGATTATGCTGAAGTGTTACCATACCATGGTACCACCAATCATGTGCTACTCCATCCAAGTGCAAAGTGGCATATTTGATGGCATCTATCTCTGACATTGGTCTCAATGCCAAAAAGGTGTCAAGCTTATGAACCCAAGCTTGAGCTGTCATCTTACCGCTGCCGTCAAAAGTAGTCAAAGAAAGCTTACCAGTAGCCTTCTGCAGCTCACTGAATTGAACTCTTGGCTTCCTGTCCTGTCTAACCAATCTGTAGTGCTCTCTCCTAAGATTGACAAAATGATCGAAGGTCATCCTCTCTTGGACATGAAGAGGTAATAATTCCCACTCATCATTTGCAGCCATGTAAACATCTGCAAATGGGTTATTCTCTGCTTCCTCTGCTGGTGCCTTTAGTTCTTCTTGAACAAAAGTAGGACGTGTAGGTCTATCAGCTATTCTAGAGTGAGTCTACTGTGGCCTCTGATTAACCGTAGTACTCCTGTCATCTCTTTGGTCCCCATTCTGTCCATCAGGTGTGTTCATTCTCTCTATCACAGTCATAAGTGCCTGTAGTGTCTGAGCCATCTGTTGTTGGCTAGTCATCATAGTACGCTGAAATTCTCTGGTGCCCTAATCAGCATCATACCTATGGCCCCTAGGTGGGCTGCCCTCACGTCTGTCACTCATGATGGTCGGTGGCTGATCTAACACCTGAGTACCTTCAAGCAAGGCTCGATTGCGTGTTATACTTGTGTGGTCCCAACTCTTGTGGCTGCATAAGATCTATACAACCTCAGGCTAGCAGGATTTAGCTCTGATACCACTATAATATCCCCTCCAAAATAGGAAATATAGCAACACAAAAAACTTTGAACAAGATATAACTTCGGTTGAATAAATTTAGAATGATCACAATAATATAGTCTCTAAATAGCAAATTACAAATCTTATCACTTGTCCTTTTAAACTATTACAATTCTAGTCCTTTCCCATGCATATAAATATGAAATACAGTCTTAAAAACCCTAGCTTATCAAAATTGGAAGTGAAAATTGAATTCTGGAAGGTCTCGGCCCTTCTGTGTCGACACACAGTCGCCCTCATCGGTCGATATCTCGCCGACGTCGGTCTCTGTCAGTCAGCTTTCTGCCGACGTCGGTCTTCAATCGACCAATGTCGATCACTGAAAACCCTCTATCTGCTGAGGTCAGTTCCTGAGCTGATCTGTACAGACCTGTACAGACTTTGTACGGCTGCCAATTAAGCACAACTTCCCTGTTTTCAACCCCTGATTTGAAATATACGTTTTTAGCACAGACGATCTCTAGCTATATAATTTATTGAATCAAAACAAGAATAAAGAAATACCTGGAATATCTGTAATAACTTCTGTGTGAAGTTATCTCTCAAACCTAAAATTTTGTGATAACTTCTGGATGAAGCTATCTCACACTTTGGCAATAGATCAGCTGATATTGCATAGCCTCTTAATTACACACACTAAAGAGGGAACGTTCTCCAATGCAAATGGAATCCTTGAACCCTAGGCTCAGTCTTCACAGAAGAAATTCTCAAAATCAATATCAATAATCAATGGTTAATGAACAATGGCCTCCATGAGAAACCCTTATACCCTCAAAAAGATATGCTTGCCCTAATTAGGGTTTCTTAAATTAGAATTAGGGTTTCTAATTAAAAATAGGCTAAATAATTAATATTTGATTAAATCAATCAAATATTAATATCTCCCTCAATACATGTCAGATCGATGAACCGATCGAAGCTAGTGAATCAGGGAGTGATTCCGCACATAACCATACCATAATAAAGGCGTTCCGCTGCATATCAAATATCCCTAAAAAGTAGGAGCCCTAGCCAAATATGTCTAAAATAACCTGAATGAAAATCAAATGTAGAAATCCTGTGAATCAAAGTCAAGCCAAGCTCCATTATGACCCTCTATCCATCCTATTAGCCTACGAAGGTCGCATAATAGGCTTACCATGAACTCAGAACATGTCAATTAAATAGGGGACATGACAATACCAGGGTTAAGAGAATGATGAAAAGAGATATCACTAAATATTTGGTTCATTATAAGAGCTCACCAATTGAGGATGCCACTTGGGAAGGTCATTGGATGTTAAATCGGCTAAGCTTGAATTATTTGAGGACAATAAACTTTGAGGAGGTGGAATTATAATGTACCTTTTCTAATTAATTTATATTTGATAATTAATTAATACAATTTTCAATAACATTGGAATAAGGGAAATAAAATTGGAATAAATATTTAATTAATTGTTTATTTAGAACTGGCAAGTTTGAAAGGATGATAGGGGATGAAGATAATAAATAATAAATTATTATCCAGAGTGGGCATGGTGTTTTTAATGAAAAGGATAATGTTGAGGGTTTAAATCAAATTAATAAATTGTTTTTTAATTATTTTCTTAAAAAAAGTTGGATAATTTAGGAAATTCTTGGAATAGGACAAAAGTAGGATTAAAGAAAATTATATGAAATTGGAAAAAGATGACAACTAACATATTTTTGTAACTATTTTTTTATATTTAAAAATCAAGGATTTTTATTTGGTACCCCATTTTGGCCCTCTTGGTTCTTTATATTCCATAATTTCATTCTGGAGGATCTTTGTCCAAACTAGTTAATGTCTCTAGTTGAACAGTGTTCATCAAACCATCCTGGAATAATTTTTTTTGCATGTTATAAGTATTTGGATAGAAACCCATTTATACCAATGATTTTAGTGTGAAACCCCTATGATATAGAGATAAAATTTCATATATAAATTGTGAAACCCCTATGATATAGAGATACAATTTCATATATAAATTGTAATAGAGCTTCAAGCAGTGTAAACTCATCCAATATTTTAGTATTTTATGAAGGTTATTTGTGTGAGTAGAGGTTATAGAAGTATTTTAAGATTTGTGGGGTTGTTATAGAAGATATAAAGTGTATTTTGGGGTTATTTTTAGTTTATTTAATTATTCACTAATAATATTTAATCATACTATAAGTGTTGTGAATTTATGTTCCATTTTAAGTAGTGTTTTGAGTGTATCTATGTAATTTTGGTGAGGGTTTTGCTCAGACTTTATATTTTGATAAATAACTATTTTGTAGTGATTATTATATTTATTTTGATTCTTTTAACTCATTTTTATTAAATATAAGTTTCCCCATGTGATAGTTTTTAGTTACTATATTATTTTATTAAAAACTGTCAAAATTTGGATTTCTCTAGCTAGTGTAGAGAAGGGCATGAACTCTACAAAAATTAATCCCAATATAAAATTAATTTCAGCTCTTATATTTATCTTCTAGATTAATTAAGGAGATATTAAAATGAATTATAAGTTTTATATCTCTTTCTTAAGTAATATTTTTTGGAATACTATGTAATCTCAAAACATCTTTAAAAAATAAATATAACACTTTACTGACATCATTTATTTTCTTACATGTAATAATATGAACCATCTTAGAAAACCCATACAAAAAAAATTTAACCATTACCTTTATGTGTACATGGTAGTTCAAATATAAATTCCATGATTAAATCTATCTTGGTTTTTAGCCTCTTTGCATACTCTACATACTAAAACATACATTGCCACATCTCTTTTCATCTCTGGGAGAAAATACTTCTCCTCCACTAAATATATTGTTTTATTATTACTAAAGTTTCCACCTAAACCATGACTACATAATTATATTATAATATTATCTCTCATAGATCCAACATGAATACATAACTATTTTACATTGAAGATATAACCATCATGAATAATAAGTGTCTCACATGCTCATGGATTCATTTAGTATTAAACTATCTTCCAAAAACCTATATCAATCTCAAAAAAATTATTAACAACTTCAAGTCCGACTTTTTCACTCACCATAGTATTTAATAGTTCCACTAACCTACTCAAAGCATTAACTACATGATTCATGATTAATAATTTTTATATAACTACAATAAAGAAACGCACTTTGCATGTCTATTATTTAAATTTTTAGTGTTCACATATTTTAAGGCCTTATGGTCTATAAATGGGATAAAATTATTAAGTACTAGGTAATTCTTCCAATGACTTAATTTTTGTAAAATGACATAAAATTCAATATCATGTGTATAAAAATTCTATTTTACCTCATTCAATTTATAACTAAAATATGCTATTGAACTTAATTTTTGACTCAACACAACACTGATATCCACATGTGAAACATCAAAATCTATCTCACATACTTTTTTAAAATCTGGTAAAGTTAAAACTAGTTTTTTAGTTACCTTCTTCTTCAACAATTTAAAACTTCCATTTACAACCTTTCTCAAACAAATTATTTTCCCCATATGTAATATATTATTAGTGAAATAATGTCACTAAGATTATTATTAAAACTTATGTAAAAAGTTTTTAAACCATGTAAACGTGATACTTATGATATCCTTCTTAGAATATGTCTCTCAAAAATTACCTTTACCCTTTATTCATCAATTCTCACACCATCTTTGGAAATTATAAATAAAAATTAAAATATCAAATTGTTATGCATAAACTTGCACTTATTTAAATGTAAATATATATTTTTCTTTCTTATAAATTTTAATACCACTATCAATTAATTTGAATGCACTAATTTACTCTTAATAAATATCAAAATATAATTAAAAAAACCACCAAAAAATATTTAACCCTAAACTGAGATGGGTAGATATAATATTAGATTTTGAATATAGAATTGAATAAACACAAGGGTTATAAATATATCTATAGTAGTCCAATTAATTATAAAACTCAAATAAATAATACTATGAATTTAAATATTAAGATATGCTAAAAATAGTAATAACACTCATTAATTGATATTAAAACAAATGCAATAAAAGGTACTTAGTTGTTTGACTGTACATATATAGATCTGGGTTGAAACAAGATTGAATTAAATTGGATCTAGATTTTAGATCAGTCATAAGATTGTATAAATTTACACTTTGTAGCCTCAGAGACTAGCATCAAACTTGAACAATTTTGTCCACACACCTATATAACCTATATGAAAGTGTATAGTATATAATAGGTACTAGATATTGATTCAAACACATATAACCTTATGGGTTATCTAACACCTTTTCATTATTGCCTTTGGATCATGTGCATAGACTATTGCTCTTATCAAATCATCCAAAACACAAACCTTCATCTTCATATTGAGCTTGGAAAAAATGGGTTGGTGGGATCATGGTGTTGATCTAATAAAAAATAACCCTCTATTTGTGGGTGTTTCCTACATATCCAATACTCTAAAGACTTAGACTGATGCATTTCTCCCCTAATATGTTTGGTTTTATGTGCATAAGGGTTTACTATTTTAAAAGTACAATAGTGGACTAGAATGTAACTTATAAAATATAACTCATGGTTTGTTATTTTAGTAATTAAGAGCTATAGATGGGATATCCCTATGAATGATTTTTAAATAACAAATAATAGGGAAGATATGTTCACTTGATGGTTGATTGAATGTTTTTATTAAGTTTCCTTGTGAGAGGTATGAATATTTGTGTTTTATGAATTAGGGTTGATCTTATATATATATATATATATCACATTAAATCACTTAGGATGACCATATGGAAACATTACCATTTTAATTTTTTATGAATTTAATCATTGGACACTTTTGTTGGTACATGACACTTTCATTGACGTAGCCAATTAGCTAAAATACAATTATTTGGGATGCTAGAAAATAAGTACTAATACCTAAATTACATAGATATAAGCTATTCATATTTAAAGAATTCTAAGCAATAATAAAAAATCTAGGTCAATATATTGACATTGGTCATATCAATATATAATCAATAAGCATATACATATAGAAAATGTGAGCCTTTCAACAATAGGAAGGTATATAAGCTTAAGGTAAATCCATACTATGTATTTATCAAGTGTGAAAAATTGAGCTGTTATTCAATTTAGATTTAGGGTCTTCATTTTCCTCCCTTTCCTACATTTCCCTCCTATAGACAGTGGGTACATATTTACTGAGTGTTTAAGGTTGAGGTGCTAATGTGAGATATTGAAATTCATACCTAGGTGTGTATATCACACCATGCCTTTACATGAGCCCAACTTGAGTACTCTGATCATGATTAATGTGTAAATAAAAATAATTTTATGCTATCTAATAAATGTATATAATATGAAATTTAAAATATTTAAATAATTGAAATAAAAATTGCAATACTTAGGAGTACATCTATGTATCAATTTAATCACCTAAATTTTTGAAATTTCATTTGAAAAAATGATTCATTATGAAACTTTGAAAATATATTATGTCAAATGAAAATTTTCATTTGTGTGTGTGTGTGTGTGTGTGTGTGTGTGTGTGTGTGTGTGTGTGTGTGTGTGTGTGTGTGTGTGTGTGTGTGTGTGTGTGTGTGTGTGTGTGTGTGTGTGTGTGTGTGTGTGTGTGTGTGTGTGTGTGTGTGTGTGTGTATTGGTGGTTACCTTACCCCCAACCTTGGATAAATGATGATTTTCTACTTGAAAATATAGATAACTCAACCATGTAACCCAATCATACTTATATCCTAGTGAGCATTAGTGATACCAGTAAAATCACATAATAAATATAGTAAAGTTGTATGATTTAATCAATATATTCTATAAATATTTTAATATTTAGTGATGTAATAACATCAATCTTGCCAAAAGCTAATGAACTAAAACATTAAATTGGCTCAATAAAATTCCATAGAAGTCTGACCTGGTGTGCTAGTGTCCATATAAGTATTTGAAATATTGAAATTGATTTTGATTTAAAAATTTAGGTGATATTTTAATATCATATGCACCTCGGTAATGTATAATGTTTAAATATATTTCTAGTATGGTACCAAAGTATATAATTATACCACAATGACGTGTCTCATTCATATAAATGTGAATTTTGGCCAATTTGAAAACTATTTAAGTGTGGAAAACATTTTCCAAAAACATGCCCCCAGTAAAATATGAAATTGAGAGATGGTATAAGAGTGGAGTACATACTTCCATAACATGCACCCCATTGCATATGTGAATATGAAAACTATGAAAAATGTGGAGATCATGTTTCCATAGCATGACCCCATTGTATATCTAAATTTGAGAACTATGAACAATGTGGATAACATGTTTCCATAACATTAGCTAAGTGTATATCTGAATTTCATAACAATGAAATATTTGTATGCCATATATCTATGTCATGACCCCACTATTATACTAAAATTTTGAGGTGAGGGGAAGTATAAACTAGTAGTTACCTTACCTCAAAAGGATAAGGTAACCTATAACTCATGTAGGAGAAACATGTCTAGGTAGATATATCATTGAAGAACATAGAATGCGATCACATCAAGACCTAAGATGCATGATATAGATCATGAAAAAATCTAAATTATAACACTAAAAGCTCGAAAATCAATTAAGTACACACATAAAAGCACTAAAAAATGAATCAATAGACAATGGTCCATGGAGACCTCAAATAAGGGGCATGTTAAAATCTTAAATAGTCAAAGGGACATGACTTAGTAAAATGCCCATAAATAAATGAATAACATATTCAAAATTACATATATTAAACAATGACATGGAAATGTCAAAGTAAATAAATAGAGGCATGGGGGACTTAGATAATGGAGCATATTAAAATTCTATAAAATCAAAACAAGACACTCAAAGAAGTGAAAAAAAGACAAGTGTAAGCAATCAGAATAAACATATCATATTATCCCCTAGATAAATGTGTTAGCGAAAAATGTCAAGTATATAACATAGCAAGTAAACTATGAAATATATAATCATTAATAAAGGAATTTTAAGTAAATAATCTCAATCATGATAATGGAAAGAGATCATAGACCCATAAAGCTTGTGTGGATATCAAGATCAAAGAATGAAATGCCCCAAATGTCTATATGACTTGAGTAGAAGGAAGGCCCAAAATACATATAAGAATAGATAATTTATATGTATAATATTGTATCACACTCAAATTTATGTGTGTAATAAATGTATACACAAATTACTAATATTTCATCTATTGACATGAAACCAACAACATATATGCGAAGGAGCCGATAAAAATATGTAGGTGTTGATTTTATTTTTTGCATTTTGGATTTTTTTTCTTATTATTTTTGTGGTTTTTTTGTAATATTTAGTTGTGAAACTACTTTTCCCTTCAATTCCTCATATTAAAGAGCTAAGGTGCTTCATGGTGGCCTTGTTTTCCAAAATTTATTATATTTTGTTATTACTAATTCTTTGGTATTTATTGGTAAATCTCTATGAGTATCTATTTATATCTGGATGTTATCATATCCATCATATGGGATATGAATTTAATTTTCATCATGATATAAAATAAGGTATTTATTTTTATTACTAATAGTTCAATTTATATCATTCAACCATTGTTGTCTGAGATGTAAAGTCAAATGTGGTTGCTGATCCATTACCCATATAGAAAAGTATACTATCTTTTCTCAACATAGAATGGGTACTATAATATAACAAAGAAATCTTTAGAAAGATAGAGAATATTTTAATTCATATACCATGTCCCATGTGTTTTAGCGTGGTAATATTGTAAGCTATGTTCAAAATGTCTTTATCCACCTTGATATTTTGGTAAAAAAACCCCATCTATATTTATAGTAATAATTAAGGCTTCATGCCTTCAAATTTTTAAAGGATGAACCTATTATAAATAATTAGAAGTATTAAATATTTTTCATTCCTTAGGAACAATTTGGATGCATCCTTCATTACTATATTTATGGATTTGGTTTTGTAATTCCTTATATAAAATTTTTAATATGGATAATGATATGATGATAGTAAAAATATGCTAATAATTATTTATGAAGATATTTGTCGTGTTTTCTATGTTTATCAAAGGGTAAAGATATCATACTTTTCTTAAGTAATTTAGAAAGTATGGTATCTAGAGTATCTTAGTTTGTTATGATCTTCAAAGTCTATTATGGAGTATTATGAGAGACCTCCACATTATTTACATGATGTATCCGAAATTGATCCTTATAAGGTTGACTCAATGTGTAAATAAAGGAGGGATTTATATAATAATAGTTAATTACATGTTCATATTATATTTTTGATTTTCCATTATATGGATTGGGTTTTGTATCATTTAAATATAGATTTGGATTATATGTACAAAGACCTGTAGGTTCAAATAGGTTATGTGAAATATGATCAAGTGGATAAAAATTTAGTTTTCATAATTTCATATTCATCATATCATAGGTAAAATCATCATCACTATCATAGTAATCTAAAATATTTCCATCTTGTCTATCAATATTGACCACTAAAAGAATCTTAAATGTTGGATTTTATTGAGGTTTTGTTATTATTTATTCCTTCAGAGATGGTTTCTTTTCTTTATATGCATCCATGTGCATCTTAATGTATATTGCCTTATTTGCATTCAAAGACAATGGATCCATTGTACTTGATGTGCACATTTCATAAGTTTATATATTTTCAATAATAATACATTATGTAGGTGATAACATTGTAAGAATGACTTATGTATCAAAATGTATCATTTTTTATAATTTGAAGGGCTCATCATCAATAGAAATTACTAATAAGGTGACATCATGTATTAATTTTACCCATCGATGTAGATTATATGTGATGGTCTCCATTTTATGTATCCAAAGTCTACCCAAAATTAAAATATAATGTAATTATTGATACATTACCTAAAAATTGGTTGGAATTTTTTAATCCCAAATGTCACATCCAATGTGATTTTGCTGACTAGATAACTCTATGAATTATGAAAACCTTTGATATGCATATGTAACATTGAAGACAATTATTTATAATATCTATGGTTGTTAGGAATTTTGTGCTACAAAGGTTTATGCTTGATATCTTATGAATGAGCACCCATTTGATGGCCTTGGTATGAGTAATCAGTTATATGAAAAAAAGGAAAATATTGGTTAATAATATCTTTGGATGGTGAATCTTTAGTATTAAAGGTAATGATCTTTACATTATTTTTGAGATATTGCATAATATTCACAAAATAAACTAGTTTAATATCACTTGTAACATGGGTATCATGCAATGAATCATATAGGATATCTTTATAGATATAAAAGAGTTTGAAGATTGATATATTAGCATGTTTGATACTCAATTGGTCCATAATGTCATGCCCTTCAGACTTGATAACATGTTTAGGCTTAAGAAGTCTCTATTATGTAAAATTATTATATATAGTTATTAATCCTAGGTGTCTTTTATATCATTAGGTAGATCTTTTGTATTACTCAATAGGCATTTTTACATTTCCTTATAAATAAGAAGAGTCACATTGAGATGTGAAGTGAACAACCATTTTGTATTTTATATTATAATGTGGACTCTCTCTCAAATTTAAATAGTGAAATGTAATTTCATGTGAATTCCATCAATATTATTTTTGGCCTATCATTGGTATCAAAGCCACATATTTAATTTTATCAATTTATCCATTATTCTTTCCTTTCCTCAAGTTATATAGACTAAGGAAGCTTATTTATATATAGTTGTTATTTGTTAACTATTTATAATGGTGTTCCAGCTATGAAAGATGGCATTTTACTCATTATGAAGGCATAAAGGACCTAAAGATAAATGTTGTCTATGGACATATATGATATCAAAATTTTTATATGTATTCAACAAAAACATTTTAAATATTCTTAGGTTTACATGAGCATTCTAACTGACAAAGACATTCAATGTTTGTTTGTCTATTTTCTATGTTTTGGTTGCCTACATGATGTTTTGGTCTAAATAGCTACTATAACATAATGAAAGGTGTACTTGGTGTTTATTTAGTTATTATGCGATAACTTATAACATATTTATGACTTTATTTTTTTTATTATTTGATTTCTAAATTGCATTGGCCTTAGTGCCCTAAGCTTGGTACTTTTATCAATTGTTGTTCTAAAAGGCACATGGAAGTATTATTCTTTGACTATGTATTGTTTTTTAGCTATGAAGCTTAGAAAAATAAATAATATTATTATTGACTTATTCCTTAGCTAAGGAATTTATGAAAAGTCTACTAGGTATAAGTCTTAATTGAGCTATACATTTTGGAGATGTAATTTTTTTCTAGAAAAATAATCTGTACATCTTCATATTAAAATATTAGATATTCACAAAAGATAAATAAGGATATGTACAGAATTATTTAAGAATTTTTATTTGAAAGTCAAATTTCAATTTATATTTTAGATGATATTTTAAAAATTTGCAAGCATATATTTGGATCATTTTTTAATTTAAAATTTCCTATAGTAAGTTCGTATAATCAAATTTGGAAAACAAAAACCATTTTTTACAAATTAAATGAGAAATAAGGAGAGATACTCTTTTACCCATTTATCAGTGTCAAAAAATGTAAATTTGAAAATTAAAAAAAACTAGGTATATTTATGTATGATGTTTCCTTATAAATATAGTGTTAATGACAAGGTGGATCATTTTCATGTGCCACATAGGTACCATGCGCCACTTTGATCTCATGTACCTTAATGCCTCTTTCATGTACTATCAAGTATAAATAAAGGGTTATCTTTTTCCATATACTTACCTATAGATAAGAAGGGTGGGTATATCGAAAGGTTTGGTATATCGATATAGTGGTATATAGAAAAGTGGACCATTTTAGAGTGATAAGGAACCAATTTCGATTAATAAAAACTCAAAATATAAAACTCAAAACCATGAATTCAATCAAATCTATCATTGGCATGACATTGAGTGATAAATATAGTTGGTTAGACTAGTATTTATAAGTGGAGAATAAATTGATATTCAATTATCTATAGTTATATATTTGTGATGGGGAAATAAAACTAGTTTAGCCAACATGGAATGCAAAGTATATTCAAGCATGGAGGTAGAAAACTAGAAATCACTTTCCTTAATGAGGGCCTCAATTGATGGGTATGTGTTTCTTTATATTCGAGTGTGAAATAATCCATGGGATGCATTTCAAAAATTGAAGGAGTTATATGATTCCCACCTAGAGTTGAAATTATTTTAGTTTCAGTTGAATTTGTTCAACCTTGAGTTGAAAGATGGTGATGTGATGAAATTAGCTTCAGAGGTACATGCTATCCAGCATGATATAGAAACAATGAGTGTAAAAATTGACATCTATATGACCAAATTCATAAAATAACTTCACAACAATTAAACCTACTTGGGTTCCTTACACATGAGTAGTCAATTGATAACTTTCACATTTTATCAACTGGTCAAAATTATGGAAGAAAGAGAAAAGGCATTTAGAATAAAAATCAAGCCCACACCAAAATAAAGTGTGTGCTATGTCAAATAAAATTCTTCTAAAACATCCAAAAAGGGAATTTATTCCAAAAAATAAAGAAATAACACTTAAAGAAAAAGTATTAGGTAAAAGGTGGAAAAAATGAAAATTAAGGTGGTTAAAAATAGAATGATAAACAAAACCTATAATATGAATGGTGTGATAGAAAAGGAAGTCGTGAGACTCAAAAATGCATAACTGCATGGGATAAAATTGAAGCATACCTTAAGAAGCAAGATGAAAAATCAAATAAAATAAAAGAGTCAAACACTACTGAATTCAATAGTGAATGTGTGTTTTCTAGTATAGATAATGAAGCAAACAATGTCTAAGTTAGTTATTCATGGCTTTATGCTTGGGTTATTTATACTTCTTGTACTCTAATTATGAATTTTTGAACATATTTATTTTTGGAATTGAATTAAGAATGTTTTGGTGTGGTATATCTCATAGATATATCATGTTTTCAACCATAAGTAAGAGGTACAATATGACTAAAGTGTCTAGGGATCCATATTTAAAACTCCAAAATTTCCTCTACCTTAATTGAAATGAAAATTATTGTTCCTAGTGATCATAAGACAAAAAGACAATTATATTATAATGGATAATGATGATGTCACTATGAGGAGAAAAAGTGATAATACAATCATATTGATTTGATATGAGTAAGGGAACCTAATAAAACTCATTGGTTAACCATCAAATTCAAGGAATTATGCTCATCTCATGAAAGATACAATGTATGGAAACATGTTGTGGTATGCAATATTTGGGCACACTCACTAAAAATACATTCATGTATTGTAATATAATGATGTTTTTGGCATGCCTACATTTCCTATAAAATAAGATGAAAAGTGTAAATCATAAAATTTTGATAGATACGTAATATAACCATTCCCAAAGTCACAGTGAAAAGACAACAAAATGTTACAACTACTTCACTCAGATTTGTGCTCTCTTCTAATCCTATCAACTAGTGGAGATAATTACCTCTTTTTATTCATTGATCACTACACTTATATGAGATGGATATGGTTTCTGAAGAAAAAATCAGAAGCTTTAGATTCTTTACAAATTTTTTGAAACATAATTGAAAATGAAGCTCAAACCCACATGGAGACACTCAAGAAAAGTAATGGTGGTGAATCCATTTTAAATACGTTTGAATATTATCTTGATAAAAATGGGATATAAAATCATATCATAGTTCCTTAGACTCCAAAATAAAATGGATTTATAAAAATTAATTAATAGAAATGTGATGAATATGGTTCATTCTATGTTGTATTATAAAGAGATAAATCTACATTTTTGATATGAACTAGCTAAAAAAAATAGTATACCTCTACAACAAATCAACATAAATAATTCTTCAATCCAAGACTATATCAAATGTGGTGTGGTCATTTTCCTTCAATGTGACATCTTTATATTTTTAGATCCTCTTGTTACACATTGATTCCAAAGGAAAAAAGAAATAAGTTGGACAATAAAAGTCAAAAATGTATACATTTAGAATATTTTGAATCCTCCAAGTAATACAAGATATAGGATAAGAAAGAGAATACATTTATTATCACAAGATAAGTTGTGTTTGGTGAGATTGAAAATTATAAAGAACACATTTATCAACATTTGTGTTGACTTGATAAGTATGCAAAGTGATTTAACCTTTTTGGGAATAATAGTGTATTATTCCTAATTTAGTTAAAGGGTTTGAGTAGTAAAATTATTAAATAAATATGCAATAGTTAAGATACTAATTTTTATAATTTAATTACAATTTTAACTTTTCTAAAAATAGTAATAACAAAAAGAAAATAAGACTTAGTTGGAAACTATCTGATATGATTGAGATAGAGGCTAGAATTCACTATACAAGACAGACACTATTAGAAATTAAGATCTAGCCTTCATTTTATGATTATGTAGAAGCACAAAAAATAGGACACCCTAGGTTCCCACTGTATAGTGCACTTCTACCACTGTTGTCTAAGAGACCTAAGCTTTCTAAGTTTTGTTTGTTGTCTGTGAGACCTTGCTTGTGAAATTTCAACTATTAGATGTCTATAGAGCTCCATTTAGAGATGATTTTGTCCTCAAACAATACAATCCATTATTATTTGTCCAATTTTGAGATTTTTTTTTTTGGTCGGGGGGGGGGTACGTTAATGTGTGTGATATTCATTGAACATGTATCCACTCCCCTTGTGTGGGCACACTACCTACATAGCAATAATCGAAAGAGGGCAAGCCATATGTAGTTTTCCCACTTGGTGTGCTTCATGTAATAGTGTGGATGAAGATAAAAATGATAAACTGGGTGTGTTTGAGGTGACTAGGGACTGGTGTAAGGATTTGAATAAGCTAAAAATGGTATTGGATTATTTTATGAAAAGAAAAGGGAAATCTACTTGATTAGTCTTGGTTGTATTCTTGCTTGATTGTGATATTTGATAACCCTTTCTACATGAACATTAACTGAGATTTTATATGAATGTATCGGTCATGGGTTGGATGTGCTTGCATTAGGCTAACCAGAAGAAGGATAAAAATTAAAAGGAAACAATCATTTGGGATCAAATTGTGACTGGATAGGAGCGTTCAAAATAAGACACCATAGGGTCTAACACTATAGTCCATGTTGGGAACTATTGTCTTGAGCTGAGGAGACCTAGAGGGATGGATATATCATGAAAATAGGGGTTTGGATTAGTTTTGATCAAGTATAAAAGGCTATAAATGATTGGGAATCAATGAAAAGATACATATGATGGTCTTGAAAGCAAGTAGGAGGGACCTATGGGATGGATGTCATAAGTCACACTCAAGTTACCAATTTTTGCATTATATATTACTATATTTTCTCCCTTTATTCTAATGATGTATAAAAGTGAAATAATAGGATAAAATAAAACTAAAACGTATACCTAAACTTACCTGTAAGGGTGAAGCTCCTGAATCTATTATGATACTGAGTGTGCATAGAGAGAGCACGTTGTGAAGCATGAATCTATAAGAGAAAACAAAGAGTATATTAGTTCTTACTAGATACATTATATCTAAAATTATAAAATACAAAGTTGGGTAAGAGAGAGAGGAATATAAAATAATGAAGATACCTCACCATGTATGTGAACCAATACAAAGCCTATTTTGATGTTGAGTGATCCTGGATGATGTTGTACCAAGAGTAATACCATGAATGGAGCTGAGTGTGAAATTCATCGAGAGTGGCTCAAGAATATAAATGATATCCATTTGGATCCATCATCACCCACTAAGTTAAGATAGGTTGTCTGTGTGTGCTAATTGATATTTGGACTATGCGTCCAATCCCTTTGAGTAGATGGATAAAGAATACAAAGGATAACTAGTCCTTTGGATGCATCACTACCCCATGACGTGAAGCTATAAATTGATACCAGTATGAAATGAGTTTCATATGATATGGATCTTAAATACCATGAATGTTCTATTATATAACAATGTTGGCATGGATAGCTGAATATGTGCTAAAAATTAGGCCATTCTTGGCCACTTCAAAAGATGGAGACTAGGCTTTTATGAAATCCTCTCTAAAATTGGGCACTAGGCTTATATGAAAGCCATTTTGAAATGTGGAGGTGAGGCTTGTATGAAATCCACTATGAAATGATGCCAACCACATATAGATGGAGTAAGGAGTATAATTACTAAGATACTTGGGTAATATGCCAAACTCAAAAAGAAAAGAAAATAAATGTGCCATGTACAATGCCCTTAATCACTGGTATCTATAACATGGATTTTCATCTATAAGTTATACTAACTATCATTTTTGAAACTCAAAGTGACAGCCATCATGCCATGCATATTTCCCCCTATATCTAGATTCTATGAGCAAAAGCGTACTGAACACTACTGATTCTAAATTGGTCTAAAAGTCCAAAATTGTAGTTGAACCTACTTTTTTGCCTACTTATAAATAATATAGTTTTTCTATTGTATGTATATAAGCATAACAAAAGGACACCATGATGTTTGATGCTATTTTCCTTTTCTGAAACTAAAAACTATTCTAGAATCATCACTATTTTTTTAGTTTATTCTCCTTGGTTTGACCTCTGATTGCTATTCTGAGTATTTTGAAACTAGTTTTTAAATTGGTAGGAGTTCTAATATTTGTGGTAAAAACCCTATTTTTTCCCCTTCTTTTTAGGGTAGGAATGAAGACCCTATAATTACTTCCATTAGAATAAAGAGCTCTACAAGTGTGTTATGCTGAAAACTACATGATATAACAATGATAATTAACAAAATATGTTAAGATATAACATGGTTTATAATCAGAGATGGTTAGATCAATAGGGGTATGCCTAGATAGATATAACAATGTAATAACATGTGAAATGTATTAAATTAGAATTGGAAGTCTGGTTAGTTGTTAGTTTTTAGTTGTCATGGAGGGATGGAGTATGATGTCCATCCTGGCATCCAAGAAAATAAGATAATGCTTGATGTGGATCATGTCATTAAAAATAATCAAAAATCAATCAATAAAAAAACACATAGAGCAAGAAGCATACAAGAGAGGCTAAGGGACCAAAAAAATAAGGGACATGGGCACATGTCACTCAAACTAGAAAGCAATCATACAATGCATGTTCAAATTCCACATACACATACAATTCGAAACAATTAGGTTGGCATCAAAGACACAATAACATAGAAGATTACAGGCAAAGGACATTGGAAATTTTCCT
The DNA here is from genome assembly GCA_037957365.1 of Torreya grandis. Taxonomy (NCBI): domain Eukaryota; kingdom Viridiplantae; phylum Streptophyta; class Pinopsida; order Cupressales; family Taxaceae; genus Torreya; species Torreya grandis. The sequence goes on along the minus strand of JARHVA010002361.1, from coordinate 154,645 downwards.
AAGGTATACAGATGAATAGAATTAAAGTACAATGGTAGATGTCCTAAGGCACATATAAGAGATAAAATAGGAATTGAGCAATGTAACCAATCTAGCTATGCAAAGCAAGAAAGGAAAGTATGTAAAAAAATGGAAATAAAATCACATCTAACTAATCAAAGCAACAATGTGATAGTATGAAAGACATGGTAATATAAGACTAGGTATATGAAAATAAATACATGAGTGCTATATAATAGTGAGTGTCGATAAAGTAATCTATGTAGGCTAATTAATAATGTACATCAACATGATAACTATAGTGTTTGGTGTAGGATAGACATAACCTAGATGGTATAGTCATGTAGAAAATGCCCCCAATGGGTATATATATTGGTGTATGTCTCAAATGTATAAGTAAGATGCCCCCTCAATGGGTAGAGTGAAATAATCAAGGATTTGGATGTCACTACACACACTCAAAAAAGAACAAGTGAAGCACGGTAATGTATATAAATCAATAAACAATAGGATAGAACATCAAATATAACTCTAACATAGCAGTAAAAATGTAAAGCATGGATGATGCATACATTTGAATTTTTTTTTTTGGTATTTTGACATATATAAATGTTTTTGTATTTTTGATATGTTGTATTATTTTTATATTTCAAAATGTTTGAATGTTTTTATATTTTTGATATAAGCTATGTACAATCAAGCATAATAAACTGTGTATCGGTAAAATTGAGGAGAAATGATACTAACTTATGAGTCTCATGGGAGAATCCCTATAATGTTGTCTTTTATTAAGGACAAGAATCATTCGTGATCATGAAATATGATAGTAACGTTGAGACTGTGGCTCTAAAAGCTACATATGATATAAATGCTCTAAAATATGTAAAGTAGAAATTGAGTGTGTAGTCCCCCTGTATCTCTAAAAAGTGGATGTAACTATAGGTGTCTTAGGGACCCATCTAGTAGTAGGAGAATATTTTTTAACATGTGTCCTATGAGTATATGGATGACATCTTGATGATACTACCTTGGGTGTGAACAATGTAGCTAGAAGCTATCTATAATCTTGAAGTTATGGAGGTGTATGAATTCTCTGTGTTGGCGATGGATGCCTTGATTGTGTCTGAATATGAACTAGAGGAAGAACTAAAACTAGTGAAAAAACTAAAATTGATGACTAAAAATAGAAGATAGATATGAATTGGTGAGTGGTAACTCATATGGAACTCTACCAAATTTAAAAACCTAATTAGCGTGAATGAATTTCATGCATCTATGAATTGTAGAAGGTACTGCTCAAAGTTTCTAAATCCATGATCAACCAAGTAGCATATCAAAAACTCTTATACTAGGAACTATAGTAAATTATGTGGCCATGTGTGTTGGACTAACCTATAGAGGAAGTATGATCTCACCCATTTAACTCTGTATGTGCTAACTGAATCTGTTAGTAACTATGGCCATTAGGTTAATATCCTACTATGAATATCCCAAATGCTATAATAATGTCATAGTGCACATGTTCACACTAGATCCATTATCTATGAGAAAATTATGAATAATATGATTATGAATGTAAGATATGATAAAAAATTTTGATAATCCAAATCATCCTCAATAATCTCCTAATCTAAGAAGGAGATGGATAGTCTAGCTAGAACTACAAAATTGTATACACCAATCATGTTACTCAAAGCATGTGTCTCAACTAAATGTGCCCTATATGTATCTGGTGGCAGATGTGCATGATATGCATGGTGAACCCCTAATGTATCCCCTATCTCTTATTTTAAATGTTATAAAAAAGGATTAGAGAAGATTTTCAATGTTTTATCTTGTGTTGGCTTTGCCTGAGGAGGCTCAATTGAAGTGCCAAGATCAATATGACTGCCATCTATCAAAACATGTATCTTGTGTCTCAAATAGATGAATCTATTTTTTGTATGGCCTAGTAACTTATGAAACTCATAAAATACATGCTGATCATATCCCCATGGAAGAGGTTTTGTTGGATCAACTTCCCAAATAGGAGGTAGAGGTATGATATTACATTATAAAAATAGCTATAAAACTTTGGCTAGAGAAATTGATAGATTTGTAAAAGTTCACCAAGGAAGTGATGATAAAACCACACACTGAGGGGGGATTAAATCCATAATGACTATCAGTCGATTCTAACTCTTTCTATCATTGACATTGACTTTGTATGAGACTTTGTTGTTACTCTTATTTGTTGTTTCTAAGATAGTTGTGTACTTGAGTTTGCCCATTAAAACTAGTTTGAATTCTCTTTCCTTTAGTGTATGACATAATTTAGTGAAAGAAGAGAACCTTTTGAATATTATTGACTCATGTAAAGCTGGTAGAAAACTTTGTTTGAATAGATCTTGTTACTCTTGATCAACTATGGGGCTAGTCATTTTAGCCAAAATAGTCTAATATTGAAGAACATAATTTGTGAGATGCTCATTTGACCTTTTCTCTATTGTTCAACTTGGGCATTCAAAACATTATCACCAATTTTAACGATAAAATGAGATAGGAACATGTTAGATAAAATATTAGATGCATTAATTGACTGATTTGGTAGACTATAAAAATAATATAAAGCATAATACTTTAGGTTCCATGGAAATAGCTTGGTTAGTAGCTAGTCATTTGATACATAATCCAAGCATGTTATGTGAAAGGATCTCAAATGTGTCTTTGGATCACCTTTGCCATCATATAAAGTAAGCTTGGGTTGAATAAAACTTTGTGGTAAGGGTATAGAAGCAATGTCACATGCCAATGGTGTATGGAATAGAGCTAAAGAATCAAAATCTTGCATAGGTCTAGAGGCACCTTGCTCAAAATTTAGCACCTTGGATTGAAGAGATATTATTTATTGTACAAGGGTTGCCACATTAGGAGATAAAGATGTACTGGCTAGAACTAGTGGCATAGAGGTAGGTTGGACTACTATAGGGGGTTGTTGAGACATAGTTGCCCCCATAGTGTCATTTGTAATTGGTTGCTTTATGGTTTGTGAATATTGACCATTGTTCACTTTTTTGTATTCCTCTTATAGTATTTTAAGCATGTCATCTTATATGTCAGGGTGTTTAATTAAGAGTTTTTAAAGTTCTCTTTTATCAGTTTCATCAAAACTAGTGTATTGGGCCATTCTTAAAGTAGGCAAATAAATTGAAAATTGATTGAATTTTTTGAAATAATTTTTAATAAGCAAGGTGCTATAGAAGAAAAATGTTGAATATAGGATATGTAAAGTCCTAAAAATAGCAAACTAGAAAGTGCATAAAAAGGATACGAAGCTCAGAAACATGTAAGGTGATACTTCAAGAAGCAATCGGACCTAGTATATGCAACTAGGGATTGAAAGATGATTATTTATAAAAGTTAATATTGAATTTTGAAATTTAAAGTGAATTTCTAAGTTAGATATGCAAGTAAAAAATCAAAAATTTATTGAAAAATTTATGATCTAAAGAGACCTAGTAAATACAAATAGGATTTTGAAAAATAAGTATATTTGAAAATTACTATTGAATTTCAAAATTTAACATGTACTTCTTATTTAAATAAGCTATTAAAAAATCAAAAAATTACTTTGAAAATATTAGGACCTAGTTTGGGCAACTAGGGTTTGAAAGAAAATTATTTTAAAATTATTATGAAATTTTAAAATTTAATGCTAATTTATTATTTTATTATGCATAAAAAAATTATAAAAAATAGGAAAAAATTAGTTGGAAATTTATCATAGGATTTTTAGGGTTTTTGTTTGCGAATGAAATAAGTCAAGCTCACCAAATGATTTAACCTTTTTAGAAATATTGGTGTATTATTCATAATTTAGTTAAAGGGTCTAAGTAGTAAAATTAATAAATAAATATGCAATAGTTAAGATACTAGTTTTTATAATTTTTAATAAGCAAGGTGCTATAGAAGAAAAATGTTGAATATAGGATATGTAAAGTCCTAAAAATAGCAAACTAGAAAGTGCATAAAAAGGATACGAAGCTCAGAAACATGTAAGGTGATACCTCAAGAAGCAATCGGACCTAGTATATGCAACTACGGATTGAAAGATGATTATTTATAAAAGTTAATATTGAATTTTGAAATTTAAAGTGAATTTCTAAGTTAGATATGCAAGTAAAAAATCAAAAATTTATTGAAAAATTTATGATCTAAAGAGACCTAGTAAATACAAATAGGATTTTGAAAAATAAGTATATTTGAAAATTACTATTGAATTTCAAAATTTAACATGTACTTCTTATTTAAATAAGCTATTAAAAAATCAAAAAATTACTAGGAAAATATTAGGACCTAGTTTGGGCAACTAGGGTTTGAAAGAAAATTATTTTAAAATTATTATGAAAATTTAAAATTTAATGCTAATTTATTATTTTATTATGCATAAAAAAATTAGAAAAAATAGGAAAAAATTAGTTGGAAATTTATCATAGGATTTTTAGGGTTTTTGTTTGCGAATGAAGTAAGTCAAGCTCACCAAATGATTTAACCTTTTTAGTAATATTGGTGTATTATTCCTAATTTAGTTAAAGGGTCTAAGTAGTAAAATTAATAAATAAATATGCAATAGTTAAGATACTAGTTTTTATAATTTAAACTTTTCTAAAAATAGTCATAAGGGAAAGAAAATAAGACTTAGCTCAAAATTGACTGATATGACTGAGATAGATGTATAAATTCACTATGCAAGACTGAGACATTATCATAAATCAAGATATGGCCTTTGTTTTATGATTTGATATGAGTGTCAAAAATAGGACACCCTAGGCTCTAGTGGTATAGTCCACTTCTACCACTATTGTCTATGAAGCTTGAGCTTTTTAGGTTTTGTTCGCTCTATCTATGAAATTTTGACTATTAGGTGTCCATATAACTCTCTATAGAGTTAATTTTGTCTTCAAATCTTAGATTCAATTATGTTTATCCAATTTTGAGAAAGAGGGGGTGGGTTAGTGTGTGTGAGATTCACTAAACATGTATTCACACACCTAGTGTGGGTCACTACCTACATAACAATACTTCAAAGAGGGATCAATCCATATGTAGTTATCTCACTTGATGTGATTTGTGTAATAGTGTGTATGAAGATGAAAAATGCTAAACTAAGTGTGCTTGAGGTGACTAGGGATTGATGCAAGGATTTGAATAAGCTATAAATGGTATTGAATGGTTTTATGTAGAGAATAGGAAAATATGATTGAGTATTCTTAATTGTATTCTTACTTGATTTGTGATATTTACCAACCCTTTCTAAATGAACTTTGAATGGGATTTCATAGGGATTTATTCATTATAGGTTAGATGTGCTCACATTAAGCTAAAAAGAAGAGGGATAAAAACTGAAAGGAAATGATTATTTGGGCTTGAAATGTGATTATATAGAAGCACCAAAGAAGGGACACCCTAGGGTCAAATGATATAGTCCAAGTTGTGCACTATTATCCTAAGCTGATGTGACCTAAAAGGATGGATCTATCATGAAAAGAGGGGTATGGCTTAGCTTGGATCAAGTCTAAAAGGATATGGATGATTGGGAATTAGTGAAAAGAATCCTATCAGGGTCATGAAAGCAAGTAGGAGGGACCTATGGGATGGATGTCATCAGTCACACTCAAGTTACAATTTTTTTCATTTTATATGACCACAAATTTTGATATTTATAGAGAGAGTGATTTGGATGTTACAAACAATGAGTGAGGGACACACAATTTTGAATCTATTGATTTTCTATTGTCTCCTATACATGAGATTGAAACTCCTCAAGGAGAGAGTGAAACTTAATCAGACAATGATTAGGGGACACCGTAACGTAGAACCTAAAGTGATAGAATGTTAGATGATTAATTTTAAGCACATAAAAAATAGAAAAAAATGCCTAAGTGGGCCACCAAAAATTAAATTATGTGAGACTTGATGAAGTTGGGAAAAATAGGCACTATAAGTACACATGCAACCACATCATAATTAAATAAGTCCCTTACATAAAATCAAGATAGAATTATAAAATCAACTTAAATGATTATTTATAAGAACTCAATTTTTTAATTGATTTAGAACTAACATCTTACAAACAAGCTAACAAGATCAAATCTTAGAAAAAAATAATGAAAGATGAGTATAATGAATTTGTAAAAAAATCGGACTTAAAAACTATTTTATCCTCCATATGAATACAAACATATTGGATACAAGTGGGTCTACCATAAAAAATACAAGGATGATGGTTCACTTCACAAGCAAAAATTGAATCTTGTCTCAAAGGGATATCTTCAAAATAAGGAATTGAATACAATGAAACCTTTTCACCTACATCAAAAAGTACTACCATTTGAACCATGTTAGCTCTAATAGCTCATAATGAATGAAACGTAAACTAAATGGATGTTAAAACTATATTACTGAATGGTAACCTCAAGTAAACTATGTATATTACATAACCTGAATGTCTTAAAATAAATAATTAAGGACAAAAGGTGTGTAAATAAAAAAAATCAATGTATGTTTTGAAACAAGCCACTTGTCCATGGTACATCAAAATAATTAAGCACATCATGAACATGAAATTAAAATGTTTTGATTTTGAGGATGTAAATATTTCCATAAAAATTGTTGTATTTTTGTTGGTGTATGTTGATGATTTTCCAATGATATGAAATAATGAATGGTACACTATAAAGTTCAAATTAGAATTGATGATTTTTTTATAAATGACTTATTTATGCTATCTTCATTAGTATTTAGGTATTTAATACATTTAATAACCAAAGTATTTATTCATAACTCAGCTTAAGTACATTGGTGATATTCTTTCATAATGAAAAATTGTAAGCATCTTAGCACACCCATGGGACATAATCTCAAATTAACATCTAAAGATTCAATAGATTTGATTAATGCCACTAAATACATGCATCTCATTGGATGTCTGGTTTATGTGACCACAACCTGACTAGATATATCATTTATAGTTTGTGTCTTCTCATAATTCAAAAAACAACCCAAAGATAGTCATTGGCTAGCAGTGAAAGGGTCCTTATATATCCCAAAGGAACACATAATTTTGTGCTGAAAAACTCAAGGGTAGGAGACTTCAAACTGGTTGG
>JARHVA010002361.1:62500-142500 GCA_037957365.1 Torreya grandis | reverse complement strand
CTAATAACGTCACACCATATTTCATCCATTTGATTTTTTCCTATATAAAACTTGATCAAATGCATTTTATCTATTAAAACTTCATTTCATTTTTTAAACCATGAAATATAGTAAAGACAAGGATGTTTTTACACATCGTAGACCTAGTTTCTTTACCATTAATTTAGAAACCATATTTTTACAACTAATGACATATATAATTACTTTGAATATCTTACCTCCTAGCAGTGCACCTTATTTGAAAAGTATTTGTAAATAACCATGAATAACCACCTTATTTATTTTTAACATATTATTTCCTTCACACTATAAGTATCCTCATATTGATATTGTCTCCCATGTGAATTGTTACAACTTTTGTATTTTTTTATTCTATTTCTTCCTCAATCAATTTTACTCTTGGGTGATCGTCTTTCTTCCTTTCTTTTTCATGATAGTTTGGATACTCAAATGATCTATGTCCTTTATATTCACATATGCAAGAAACATAAAGTTTGTGTGAACCATTCAATCCTCTATCACCACCATAGCCTTTACTTCTATGAAATCCTCTTCCTCTTTACTGATACTAAAACCGTTCTTTATCATCCTCTTTATTTTATTCATCATGGGTTGATTCTCCTCTAGTAGGATTAAACCCACTTCTAGTGGCAATGATCCAACCTCGTCCACTTACTAGAGATGGTTATCCTATTTTTATCCCATTTGATCTTTTAAAGGTTTGCCAATTTTTATTTTCTTCTACCTTAAAAGATAATTGATAAGCCTATTCCATTCTATTTATGATATAGATGCTCAATTCATATTCAATAGGAAATTTTATACCCTTTACATACTTGCAACAATATTTTCCTTTCTTTTGACATGCTCCAATCATATGGATATATTATAAAAATGACTTGAATAGTCTTATATATTGTGATATTTTTTCCTTGAATTATAAAATCTACTATAGAGTGTTTATGAATAATCTACATGAAGAAATTTATCTCTCATCTTCTTCTCCATATTTTTCCAAGTGTTTGTCTTTTCTTTATGATTTTTATTTTTGTAGGTGATCCCGAAAATTCATTGCATGACCCTTAAATTTCATGAATGTAAACATTATCTTATTTTCCTATTTTATAATTACCCATTCAAAAATAATTTACATACTCTTTAACTAGTCTATCAACTCATTTGGTTTTAAACTATCCTTACACTAAATAAAATCCACCTTGATTTGTTCATTCGTTCCCTATAAATCCTTAACCATTTTCTTTAAATGGATGGTATTTCTTTTTGGTATTCCTCTCATTTTTTAATTTATTATTCACAATATGTTTATTCGACTATTTACTTCCCCTCTTTCATTTGTCTTTTATTTTTGATAATTTAAATTAATTGTTCCACTTGCCTCTATAGGTTAAGTGCATGCAATTGGGGAGCCAAAAGGGGGTCTTAAGTGCTCACATTTTTCATGAAACATAAGAAACCTCAACTTGTATGAATTATTTGAGACAACTAATCTCAAATTTTGAAGATGTCATGGGAACATGAATTGCAACATTTTTAGCATAGTTTCTAAACCATGTTTTTTTTAAATGGTCAAGTATAAGTAGGTCAAACATCAGAAATTCAAAGAGTTAGTACTATTTTTTTAATAAAAATTAGAGTGGATAGATTTCCTTATAGTCCATCAATTTTTGAGCACTGTTTAGTTTTTTAAACCCTTTGGTGTAAATATAGATAAGATCATCTAGTTTGTAACCTATAATATTTTAAAATTAATTAATTAATATATTTTTTTTTTACTAATTTCACAATTTTTTAAACCCTGAAATATGATTAATAATGTATAACCAATTGTACAAACCCTTAAATACCTCAAAAATTATTAACAATTAGTTATTTCTAAATGTGTATAGAATTAGATCTAGTTTACAACCATATAATGTTTTTGTTTAAGTCAATGAATCAAAAGATACATTAAAAAATATGAATATGTATAGTTTTGGCATATATCCCTAAAAAAAGACATACTTAGAAATAAATATAGATAATAACCTTGAAGTAATAAAAATATTAAAAAAATTATATATTTTGAAAAAGGAGAGTGTATTCAATGTTGTAGTCATATTTTAAATAAAATGTTTGATAAATTTCATAGTGTTTAGAATGGCCAAATTTGAATTTTATTGTTTTTAGTCAAAAACATATATTGAATTATGTGTTTTCAGCTCCATGCCATAGGATTAGGAATCTAAGACATTCCTAAGCCTTGAAAAATGTGTTTCAAATGTCAAACATCAGAACCATGTACACAAATTTATCACATACATGAAATCACTACATATGAAAATATTTTACTATTAGTTATTAAAATTACATATAAAATTTTAGTATTTAAAATCACGTATGTAGTATTACTATTATAAAATCATGTATGTAGAATAGTTTACTTTTACATTGGCATGCATAGTATATAAATAAAATAAAAATTTAAGTGTAATTTTACATTTAGATAGGGACATATAGTTTCTTATAATTTAAAGATGTCTGAGAGTGGATTTAGACCCCTAGGATCTATAATTCAAATTCTAGGATTTGGATAATCTTATCATATTTCAGACTTAGATTATAGGGTTTTAGACTTAGCCATATTTTAGGGTTTCACTATTTTTAGTAGACATCATAGGAGGTATAAAGGATACATTAAGGTATGTAGGTATGATAGAATAGTATGAAAAGATCCCTCACAAAGTCTCACAAGTTGATTCATCCCCATTCCCTTTGCGCCCCTTAAGGCATACACTCTAGGAGAAATGCATTTACGAGCCCCTAATGCATCTAGAAGCCAACCAATGCACAAATACATATACATAATGATTTAAACTTATGGGGTATATTTATAAAATTCCACAAAGAAAACTCATGCATCACTTCTTTCATTCTATAGATCATGGACATTTTAGCTATATTTTGATAAATTTTAGCATTAGTCAATTGAGGTAATTAACGATGTGATTTTGGCCAAATTGAGCTCTATGAAACTAATTATTAGTCTAAATTATATTAATTAGGATTAAAATAAAGGTTTTATGGTTTAAAGAGTATATAATTTAGGGCTTAGGGCTTAGGTTTTAAAGTATATGGTTTAGGGTATAGGGTATAGAGTTCAATACCAAAGGCATTTGGGGCCAAATTGAGCTTGTTGAACATACTTATGACTACATAATGTGATTTTGGGCATAATTAACCCCAATGTCATCACATGTTGAGCCAATTAGTCAGTTTAGCTAATTAATGGTTTGATTTGGGATAGATTGAGCCCTATTAAAATAATTATTACTCTAAACAATATTAATTGAGGATAGATCAATTGAGTTAGGGTTTATGGTTTAGGGCTTTGGGTATATAATAAAATGTTTAAGATCTATGTTGTAGGCTTGTCTAGAAGCCATAACTTTTGACCCGTAACTCTGTTTGAGCTCTTCTATGCACCAAAATGACTGTATCAAAAAGGCTGTTACTTTTCCAGGTCATTCTATTGGCCTAAAAAAGTTTTTTATATTTTTTGGAGGCCATACGTGATCATTTAAGGGTCCAAAATTATGATTTAATTATTTTTTGGGTTTTTTCTATTTCTTGAAATTATATATTTTTAGAATCAAAAATCAACTTCAATTAAATTTCATCCTATAGGATAATTTTGGTGTTTATAATATTTTGGGATATTTTTAGATCGACATGAACTTGTATATATGACTTAAAAAATAATAGCTACTAAAAATAGAAGTTTTATTTTAGATGTTATTTTTTAGAAGAGTTGCAAGTGGATCATGATGAAATAGAAGAGTAGGTGGTTTCAAGGTATGTAAATGGTTTGAAATCTTGTATTAAATAACAATTAAGTATGCATATAATACTTAACATGGAGGAGGCTTATCAATTAGCTTTAAAGATAGAAGAAAAACAAAATAGATATAATTTTAGAAGGACATGCATTGGTCTAAGAAGAGGTGGATCCCCTCCAATAAGGGATGAGGTGGGTTTAATACCACTAGAGATGGTTTTAATTACAATAAAGGTGAATCATCACATAGTGTAGAAAGGCACAATGATAATATGGAAGGGTTTTAATACCAACAAAGAGGAAAAGGATTTCAAAGAGGATGAGGTTTTAGTGGTACTAGAGGATGGTTTTTGAATCAAGATAGATCTTATGTCTATTATAGATGTAACGAATAAGGTCATAGAGCATTTGAGTGTCCAAAATATCAAGATCAAGAAAGGAGGCAAGATCACTCAAGATTAAATCTAGTTAAAGCTAAAATAGAAGAGTAGAATACTAAAGTTGCACCAGCTGATGTTGGAGAGAATATCATGATGAGGAGAACCATGATCACTCCAAGGAAAGATCAAGTGTAGAATAAAGAAGGTGGTGATGCATGGCTAAGATCAAATATTTTTCAAACAATATTTACTTTGGGTGTAAGGGTATGTAAAGTAATTATAGATAGTGGTAGTTGTAAAAATATGGTTTCTAAAGAAATGTTAGAGAAACTAAATTTTCAATGTGAAAAGTATCCTAATCCTTATCGGATTTCATGGTTTAATAAAGGAAATAAAGTTATAGTAGATAAAAGGTGGTTAAACAAAATTTCTATTGGAAAAACTTATAATGATGAAATATAGTGTGATGTTATTTCAATCGATGCAGGTCATGTGTTATTTGGGAGACCATGGAAATTTTATAGGAAAGTAGTTCACAATGGAGAAAAGAAAACATACACCTTTTAGAAAGGGGGTAAAAAGGTAGTTTTGTTACCCCTTAAAGAGGAAGAGAAGACATAAATCATGCTTTATACTAAATAATTTATCCAAGATATGAAGGTAGCAAGTTGCTATTATACACTATTAGCAAATAATGAATAAATAGAAATAGTGCCAATACTAATAGAAGCAATAAGATTGTTGAAAGAATATGCAGATGTTATGCTTGATGAGTTACTAGATGGTTTACCATTGAAGAGATATTCAACATCACATTGATTTGATTCTAGGATCATCTCTACCTAATCAAGTAGCTTATAGGATGAGTCTAATAGAACATACAAAAATAAATAAATAGGTTATTAAATTTCTAAGGAAGAAGGTGATAAGGGAGAGTATGAGCTCATGTGCAACACAAGAATTTATAACTCCAAATAAAGATGGAATATGGAGAATGTGTTTGGATAGTAGAAAAATTAATAAAATTATAATAAAGTATATGTTTCCTATACCTTGTTTAGATGATATGATGGATGTGATTGCAGGAGCAAAATATCTTACCAAGATTGATCTAAGGAGTGGCTATTATCACATTCAAACTCATGAAGGCAATGAGTGGAAAATTGCATTCAAGACTAAGGATGGATTATATGAGTGGATGGTGATGCCATTCAGATTATCTAATACACCTAGCACATTTATGAAGGTGACGAATACAGTGCTACAAGAATATATTCATAAATTTAAGGTTGTTTAGTTTGATGATATTTTAATATTTAGTAAGACCAAAGAAGAATACTTATAGTATTTGAGAATGGTAATGGATTTGGTAAGAAAATAGATGTTATATGCAAATTTTAAAGAACTACAATTTTATACAGAATATTTTGGTATTTTTTGGATTTGTAGTTTTAGTAGATGGTGTGAAAATGGATGAAGAAAAGATAAATGCAAGCTTTGAGTGGCCTATTCCAAAAAGTATAACAAAGGTAAGAAGTTGCCATGGTTTAGTAGCTTTTTACAAAAAAAATTATTAAAAATTTTAGTAGTATTGTGGCATGAATAATATATTGTATGAGGGAAAGAATTTGCATGGACTAAAACAACCACAAAAAGCTTTGAAATTTTGAAGAACAAGATTACAAAAAGGCCAATTTTAGCATTATCGTATTTTAATAAATTGTTTTAGGTTAATTGTGATGCTTTATTTGTGGGAATTGGTGCTGTGCTAAGTCAAGAAGGAAATCCAATAGTATATTTATGTGAGAAATTGAATGAGGTAAGAAAAAAGTATTCTACTTATGATGTTGAAATTTATGCAATTTTACAAGCATTAAGACATCAGAGGCATTATCTAGTACTTAAGGATTTTATACTATTTACAGATTATAAGGCTTTGAAGTATGTGAATGCACAAAAGAAGTTGAATAGTAGGCATGTAATGTGGGCTTCTTTCTTTTAGGGATATAATTTTGTGTTGAAACATAAATCAAGAAAACAAAATTAGGTAGCTGATGCATTGAGTAAGAGGGTAGTGTTGTTAACTATTATGGTGAGTGAAGTAATTTGATTTGAAGTAATTAAATAATTATATGATACTAATACTTATTTTTTCAAGATATTTGAGTACTAGAGAAATACATTAATAGGTGGGATAGATGATAATCATGATGATTATCTTATACAAGAAGGTTATCTCTTTAAAGGGAAATAATTATGCATTCTAGTTGGGTCTCTTTGAGACAATATAATAATAAAATTACATAGTGGTGGTTTAGCTAGACATTTTGGTAAGATGAAGACAATAGATTTAGTGGAGGAAAAGTATTTTTAGCCAAATATGAAGAGATATGTGACAAGGTATGTTTCAAGGTGTAGAATATGTCATGTGGCTAAAGGACATACTGGACTATACATGCCATTAACAGTTCCATGAGGACCATGGATAGATTTGAGTATGGATTTTATGTTGGGATTGCCAAACAGACAAAGATGTAATGATTCAATATTTGTTCTTGTAGATAAATTTTATAAAATAGTTCATCTCATTGAATGTAAGAAAACCAATGATGCCACTAGAGTTTAAAAATTATTTTTTATGGATATTATGAGATTTCATGGTGTTCTAAAAACTATTACTTTGGATAGCGACACAAATTTTCTAAGTCATTTTTGGAGACTTTGTGGAAGAATATGGGTAATAAGATATAATTAAATAATGCATATGACCCATAAATAGATGTATAGATAGAAGTTGTTAATAGGAGCTTAGGAAATTTATTGAGATGCATAGTGGGAAAGAAGCCAAAGTAATGGGACTTAGATTTACCACAAGATGAGTTTGGATATAATAGTTTAGTGAATGGATAAATAGGAAAGCCACCTTTTCAAATTATTTATGGGATAAATACTATGGTTATTTTAGATTTGGTAAAATTTCCAATTATAGATTGAATTAGTGATGATGTAGAAGTATTTGCAGAGCATATGAAACAGTTGAAAGGAGTAAGAAGAAAGTAATGAGAAATATAATGAAACAATGAATGCTAGAAGATGATCCGAAGTATTTGAAGAAGGAGAGTTGGTAATTGTTTACTTGAGGAAATAAATATTTCTAAAAGGCACATACAACAAGTTGAAGTATAAGAAAATTAGAGAATGCAAAATTGTGAAGAAAATGAATGATAACACATATGAGGTGAGTTTACCATAGAATTTTGATATAACTAAATTATTTAATGTTTTAGATTTACATGAATTCCATGTTGAATATGGTGAAGATGATGAAGATGAAGAAGTAAATTGGAAGCATGAAGTTCCAAAGAAGAAGAAAAAAAAAATAGTGCAGGGTTTGGATATGAAGACAATGAGCACAAGGCAAGGGAATTATACCAGGTATTTGGTGTAGTGGGAAGGATTAAAAGAAGAAGACAACACTTACATTATGTAATGGGAGGTAAATAAGATTGAAATGGAAAAATTGAAGTGGTACAATTAGGGAAACTCATAGGAGCTGAGTTGTTTTCAACAGAGGGTAATGATGTAGAAAAAATAGGCCAACCTTCTAAAGGCCATAAATTTTGACCCGTAACTCCATTTGAGCTCTTATATGAGCCACTATGGCTGTATCAAAAACGTTATTACTATCATATAGATTTATAATGGCCTAGTAATATTTTAATATTGTTTGGAGTCCATAGGTGTTCATTTGAGGGTCTAAAATTATGATTTAATTATTTTTTTTAGTTTTTTCTATTTTTAGAAATTGCATATTTTTAGAACCAAACATCAAATTAAGTTGAATTTATTCCTATAGGCTAATTTTAGTGTTTAGAATATTTTATAATATTTTTAGAGCTTCATGAGCTTATATACATGACTTATTAAAAATAACATCTACTAAAAATAGAAGTTCTATTTTAGACGTTAGTTTTAAAATATTTTTAGAGCTTCATGTGCTTATATGCGTGACTTATTAAAAATAACATCTACTAAAAATATAAGTTTTATTTTAGACGTTAGTTTTATTGATGTCAACTCTAAATCCAAGTTGAGGCTTATTTAAGCATGGTTTAGGGTTGTAATTATTTCAATAAATCAATACAAATGAATTATGGGTATTGTTTCAAGATCTTTGCCTATTTGTAATATTCTTGTTCTTGTTAGTTTTTGAGTTTATTAACGGTCCAATCATGAAGGTAGTTGGGGCTAATTTAACATTGTTGAACCCATTTGTGAGTATAAAATGTGATTTTAGGCTCAATTATCCCCAATGTAATTAATATTGAAGTATTTAGTTAATTACAATAATTAATAATGTATTTCAAGCCAAATTGAGCCTCGTGAACCTAAATTTTACCCTAAAGGATGTTAATTTTGGTTACATCGATTATTTTAGGGTTTAGGATTTATGATTAAGGGTTTAATTTTTAGGGCTTATGGTTTAAGGTATAGGGTTTAGGGTTTAGTGTATATGGTACAAATATAAAGGCAATTGAGAATAATTTAAGCTTATTTAACCTATTTATGACTACAAAATATTTGTGCTCAATTATCCACCATGTCATCATAGATTGAGCCACTTAGTGATGTGATTTGGCTTAGATTGAGCCTTGTGAACGTAATTTTGAGTCTAAATTATGCTAATTGGGGATAAAATAATTATTTTAGGGTTTAAAGAGTTTACACTTTAAGGTTTAGGTTTAGGGTATAGGTTCTAATAATGAAAGCAATATAGGATAATTTGAGCTCATACAGACCTAGTTTTAACCATATAGTGTGATTTTAGGCATAATTAGCCCCATTTCCATCATAAGTTGAAACAATTAGTCAATTGGGAAAATAAGTGATGTGATTGAGGTTAAATTGATCTCAATGAAAATAATTATTACACAAATATGTTAATTGGCATTAAATCTATTGATTTAGTGTTTAAGGTATATGATTTAGGGTTTATGGTTTGGTGTGTATGGTCAAAGGTATAAGGTTTAGGTTTTCAGATATGGGGTCTATCCAAAAAGATAGTTGGGGATAGTTTAACATTGTTGAATCTATTTGTGACTCCATAATGTGATTTTAGGCTCAGTTATAACCAATATCATCACAACTTGAGTGAATTAGTCAATTGAAGTAATTAGTGATGTGATTTAGGTTAAATTGCAGCCTTCTAAACCTAATTATTACTTTAAAGGATTCTAATTTGGGTTTAATTAATTGGTTTAGGGTTTAATTTTATGATTTTGGGTTTATGGTTTAGGGTTTAGGACATATGGTCCAATTATAAAGGTAATTAGGGATAATTTGAGCTTATTCAACCTATTTGAGACTACATAATGTTTTTTTAGGCTCAATTATCCCTAATTTCATCATAAATTGAGACAATAGTCTGAAACCACTCTCAAACATCTTGAAATTATATAAATAAAATATAACTTAAAGTACAAGAAACTATATGTCCCTACCTAAATGTAAGCTTATACTTACATTTATATAGGGACATATAGTTTCTTATACTTAAATGTTTGTTTTAATTATATACTATGCATTCCATTTTAATAATACAATATTCTATGTACATAATTTTATAAAAGTAATAACATGTATGTGGTTCTAAAGACTAAAATTGTGTACATGGTCCTCGCTTGGTAATTATTGAGCCTATGTGCCAAGACTGTGTAGGCACTTTTTTTGGTAGTTGTTGTTATTATTATTATTATTATTATTATTATTATTATTATTATTATTATTATTATTATTATTATTATTATTATTATTATTATTATTATTATTATCATCATCATCATCATCATCATCATCATCATCATCATCATCATCATCATCATCATCATCATCATCATCATCATCATCATCATCATCATCATAATTAATAAAATTATTTTAATATTTGGAGAGAACTAATAGTATTTATTTATTAAACAATATATCTAAAATTTAATGAAATTTTAGTGATAGGCCACAACTATTTAAATCAAACATTAGTGTCATTTTAAAACCAAAACTAATTTTAGTCAATAACCTCTATGTCATGTGAAATTTATCTTTAGTGAAATTGTAAGATTGTGCACTTTTAATTAAAATATAACATCATTATAATTTTACGTTTATAAAATATTATACCATTTTTAGGAAAGTAATTGGAATGCTATTAAATTATGTAACTTTGGTATTAGGACCCTAGTTCAACACTGGGAGGGATGGGATGATCAACTTTACTTTAACACTTTCCTAATCAATTTGACATTAGTGTATCCCTATGAAATGGTTTATGATGAGATAATAGTTATTAGAGATGGTATAAATTTTCCAAACCAATCATATGAGTGACTTGTTGAGATAAAAATGTTAATAATCCAAACCTTGAAACATGTGTTCAATGTCTTACGAGAAAGACTACCTTCTATTAAATATATATCAATGAAGTCAGCTTATTAGTTTAATCATCGAGTATAGAGTTATGTAAAACAATTTTGGAAAAGGATGCATAGAATATGTTTCCCGTGGGATCGTAATAGACATCATGCATGTGCATATGAGTGACACCTTCATTCTAATAATGATATATCTATCTCATTCCTAAGAATATGTGCTCCCTTAATGCAATAATATAGGTTATATCAGGATAATAATCATGCAAAAACATTGCCTATAGAGTATACATGCCTATGGAAAATTAGAATGTTAAGATCCAAACATTAGAGGGGGATTCCTACAGGTGGATATTTAATTTACATTATTTTTGGTCATTATGTATCATAATCCATGATGAGGCCAAGAACTATCCCTCATATTTATTTTTAATCTTTCCTAAAACACATTATTATTTTTCCATCCACACCCTTTAGGCCTATGTAACAATGATATACATACATATTATATGAATAATGCATATGCATATTGTTTTGGTAAATAATAGTTATCTATATATAAAATACTATGATTTAACGACTTTATGGTGATATTAATAGAAAACTAAGAATGCGTAATACAATTATTAAAAGGTGTCTTATGCTTAAATATATGAATGAGAGAAATCCATTTGACTTACTTCAAACCTATAGAAATTGGATACATGCAGTTATGGGCTAGAATAAATCATTTTTTTGATAATAATGGTAAAGATAAAATTATGTAGATTCCTAATATTGAATATTATTACATATTTTGATTCCCAAGGAAAATTTCTATATTTAAAAAATAAATGATATTTATTATTGATTATGTATGTGAAATTTATGGATATTTGATGTAGCTCATAATATTTGTTATTCCAAACCATAACCTATATTGTTCCAACCCATGGTAACTGTGTGAGTCTGTAGCAACATATGTAGGTCACTTTTGAGATTTATAACCAAATATCATCTTATAAACACTTATAATTAATTATTTAAGTTTTTGAATCAATTTTTAAGTTTGAGGGAATGGTATAACCACTTTCCACTACTTCATTCAATTTTTTATTACATTTGTATCTCCTCCAAGGTTGTAATAATGAAAAAACAAATTTCCATTTTCTTATTTTGTGTTGCATTATAATTTCTATCTTAACATGGATTTTATATTAGTTTGATAAAAATATATTTTAGTTATTACCTCTATATTCTTTATATCTTCTAATAATTTCTTACCTTTTTTATTCAAGAGAGAAGTTATAAGTTAACAATAGTTATTAAGATGGTTAGAATTATATAACTTAGTAGTAGTTGGTAGGAATATAGATAATAAGAAATTATTTTAATCATTTTAGTAATATATTGTAATGCATATTTATAAATTAAACTTTCATGAATAAATATTTTATTTTAATAAATCATTTATTAAGTAAGGAATGGAATCAATCTCTAGTCTAACCAAGGTACAACCAACTTGCACACATTTTGGTAGTATTATTTCACATTCATTAGATATTTTATTTATTTATTATGTGAATTATAATTCATTTAATTATTATAATCATTTAATTTCTAAAAAAATATAAATTTCAATTATGTTCATGTCTTATTTTAATATCATTTGGGAAGCTTCCAAAACAAGGATTTGTATTATAGTCCCAAAGATAGATATAGAGTTCAATCGTTTCAATTTATTTTTATGTAATTTAATTTCATGATATTTTAATTTTTGTATGAGTTTTTTAATATATAAAACCTATAATAAAATCAAAATTTTAATGAGAATAGTGTGCACATATAGTACTAACATCTTGTCAAGGTATATGCACCATGTGTTGACAATTAATCAAAATATAATAGTCATTAAACCAATGCACTCCCCTCAATAGATGTACTCCAATTTGAACATAATATATTTGTCTTGAATTAGTTTAATTTTTGGTTTTAATTTTTTCATAATTTTGGCACCATTTCATATGATAGGTATCAAGCATTAGTGTCATTGGAGGTTGACATAGATTTTCTAATTTTCTAATTTATAATTTATTGATTTCATTGATTAAAATTTCATGATTTATAGAGTAAATTTATTATTTTATAGTGAAAATATAAATTTATTTCAATTATATTTAGGCAAAATAATAAAATCCCATTTTAAAGTAACCTTTGTAGGGTAGGATAGAAATAATAAAAATCAAGATTGAGTGATTACATGTAAGGTGATAAGTATCACTTTTGTAGAATTTGTTGAAGTATTATGAAAAAATAGACAATTGATTATTGATATTAGATTTATTTTATTTGGTATCTTAGGTATTTAAATTTCATTTAATTTATTTATGTTATAAATTAGTTGTTTGTAAAAACTTGGACATTTTCTGAGAATTTCCTTAAAAACTATCTAGAAGTGTTAGTTAAAGTCTACTATAATATAAGTCAATGAATTTTTATATAAGTAAAATATAAATTTATTTTAGTTAAAATTAATTTTTTCATAGTTTTATTTATAAATTTTCTAGTTAAATATTTATATTTTTAAAATTTCACTTGTCTATTGCACATGTGAGTGTATAGGTTTACTTAACTAATAAAGAAGCTTCTTTCATGATGTCCATATCTTATAAGCGAGTTAAAAATTTCATGTTTAATATATTTTATTTATTATTGGATAGTTAAGTTTAATTATTTAGTTTTTAATTTTAAACTTAACTTGTAATCCAAGTTATCTTTTAATAATATTATTTTAACTTTCTTTATTAATAAGAATTGTACACAAGGGTAGTGTGTTGCATTAATTATAAATTTGAAACCTTTTTTCATGTTTAAGATTTATTATTATTATTTTTATATATTAATTTAGATCATAAAGTATATATTTTCAAGTTTTAAGTGAATCAGTAAATACTTTGGTCAATAATCTCAATTACAACACAATTTGTTTGATAACTAGTAATTCTAAGACAAATTGGTTGATACATAACTTCAATTTTAGAGGGAATAATGTTAATTTTTATTCCATAAATATTTAAAAATATTCATTTACTATCAGAGACACATTAAATCAAGGTTATAAAAGGTTTTAGGCCATTATCTATAGATTCAATGGCTTTAGTGAATTCTACTTCTTTTAATATTCATGTTTTCAAAGGTGACAAATTTGAAATCTGGAGAGTTCAATTGAAGAGATTTATTATACTGAATTGAGTTTGGGATAATATTATATATTGTTATAGATCAAAAAAATATTTCACATTATTGTATTGTATTTAATTGAGTTTGGGATAATATTATATATGGTTACACATCATATAAGATAAAAATAAAAATAAAAAATAATGAATAAAATGTGGATGTATAATATTTCTTCTATCTTTAGAGTGTCGTAGATCCAAGTAGTTATCCAAGAATTGTAAGGTGAGAGAATGACCATGAGTTATGTAATAAATTAGATATTTCATATAAATGGTATATTAAGGTAATGAAATAAAATATCCACATTATTAAAATTAATTTTTAGAATCTCATAATGTTAGATTATGAAGGAGTAGGATATTATTGTATAAGTGTAAATGATTTAATGCATAAAATAAGAGTTTATGTAGAAACTATCCAAGATAGTGTTATAGTAAGAAATATTTTGAGATATTTAAGTCAAATATGGATACATATTCTTATTAATAATAAAGGGTGTATTTGAAATGACACTATAAGTGTTGATGATTTAGTTGGTTCTTTCTTGTCCCATGAAGATAAGATGAGACTATCCTCAAGATATTAAGAACAAACAATTGAAATAAAAAGTAAGGGTTTAAAAGAATAAAGAGAAAATGTTGGAGATTAGTATTTACATTGATATTTAATATGGTAAATTACTATTTATTTTTGGTAGGATACTTATTGAGAGGTAAATATTACTTACAAGTTTTTAATAACTGTATGGTTAATACGATAATATTGTGTTGGATAGTTGATATTATATTGTTAGGAATAACAATATAATCTCACATAGGGTTTTAATATTATTTGGGAGAGATATTTTATGGATATTATAACCCCTAGTTATATAAAATATCCTCGTGTATAATATGTAATGGCATTCAAAGGACAAATGTAATAGTAGTGTGTAGTAGAGTGTGAGAAATAATATTATGTGTTGTATTATATTCCTCTATGTACCATGTTCAACTAATTTAAATTAGATAAATTTGAGTATAATATCCTAAAATACCTATCATTGGTATTAGAGAAATACAACCATGAGATCCAAGAGTAGGTTATGCATTTAGCCATGAGAGTCTTTTTAGTTTCATTCAATTTAATTGCTAAGTATTATGGTGTCTCAAATTTTTAGAGTTTATCTATTTTCATTTTCATTATAAAAATGTTATTATTAATGAGTACATTCTAAGTCATCATGTATTTCCTTCACTATTATGACTTGATCAGAACTATTGTCTAGCACTATCAACAATACCGATACTAATTATTCATCGTGAATGCATACCTATCAAATAAATATGATTATATAATTCCATGGATTAGACTTGTTAAGAATCTATGATTTTTCAATTAATGTTTATAAGATCCCATATGTCATTTTGATTAAAAATTCTTAGTGGAATCTAGATACATATTCTCAAATTTAAATGCCTTTTCTATCACTACCTTTAATCAAATGTTCAAAGATAAATATAGTTCTAACATCCTCTCACCACTTCTTTGTGTCTTAGATCCTAAAAGTTATACAATAATCCATAACTCAATCCTCATCCTATCAACCATGTTTATATTTAAAATTAGATATTTACCTTGAAATGATATATGAAACTCACGAGTCTCAAGATCAAATACTCCATGCTCAAATTTGATGACAAGCAGTTGTCCACAAATTCAACCTGCAACTCTTCTCAACACAACAAGACTCCAACTAAAGAGGTGTACCAAATGTGCATTAATTGACATCTAGTCTTGTACATGATCAAATCTACCATCTGGTAACACATTATAAACATAATATAGATATGGTGAAATATTTACTATGGGATATGATGTTTTAAGTAAGATTAGATCACACTAATATGGGAAAGAAGATATGCCCAGTTAGTTTTGAAAAATCATGTGCCCTAATTAAATTATATTTAATGTATTTATATTTAATATATGTTTATTTATGGGTTTTGTATTTGGTCAATATTTATTTATTGAAGAGTCTTTTAGTTTTTTGAATATCAATTTTAAAAATCAAAGTTCACAATTTAGTGATTTCATAGTTATTAAATGCATTTATGTCGTGCAAGTAATTTATGTATTTATATTTTTTTAATAAGTATTTTATTTAAGTCATGTCTATAGTAAAGAATTATATCAATAATTTTAATCTTTTATGTCAAAAATACAAATTGTCTATATGTTAAAAGGTCATTATAAAATGAGTCAATAGTCATATTGTGTGTTATGTCATTTTGTCAAAAATCCTATGTCATATAGATTCAAAATTGTAAAAAAAAATCATCAAAGATGCATTATCACTTGTATGTAATGTCTAAATTATGGGGAGTTCTAATTTATATGGAAATAACCAATAGATAATCTATTAGAACCATCAGATCACATGTTGATCAATATTATTGAGTATGTAGTTTCTCATGTTAGATGTTGGAAGTTATGAAGGAAGGAGGCCATTCAAGTGTCTTGTTAGCCATTAGTGATGGGGCCACTTCTAATTTAGTGGCATAAGTTTTTAAATTGTGTGGATTTTAATTTTTTTAACATCTTAATGTGGTGTGAAAATGAGAACAAATATTGTAAATGCTTGTTCACTTGTGAGTATTCATCATGTAACCACATTTTTAGAAACGTTGTTGAATGTTGATAAAAATATTTTGAGCAATCATGATGTGAAGGTTTTTGATAACCAATAAAACTAATTATGAATGTTTTTGGTAAATTATGAAAACCAACTATGTAATATTTTTGGTGAGCTTATTAAAAATCAATTGTGAAAGTTTATTAGTACACCTACAAAACCAATTAGCTAAGGTTGTTGGTAGTATTCGGGTAAAACCATCAATATAAACATGTGGAGGATGAATAAAAATATATGTCTTTATTAATTCCTACATGGTGGTTGTATCCATCCTTGAAATCCACTTGTAATAGTACATTTAATCATGATCACATAGAGGTGGCATTCTATAATCAGATAATGGTATATATTTTACTATGTAAAAACTAAGGGGGAGAATGTTGGAGATTAGCCTTTACATGGGTATTTATCCTGGTATATTTTATATTTACATTTTCTAAGTTATTATTATTATTATTATTATTATTATTATTATTATTATTACTATTATTATTATTATTATTATTATTATTATTATTATTATTATTATTCAGGTTGAATTGGTATATTTTTTTGAGCTAGAGTCCTTAGACCCTAAGAGAATTAAAATCATAAGATATATCAATTTATACCAAATACCAAAAAAGAAACAAGACCAAGTGGGCCTAAATACAACCAAAAAATAGCCTAGTAACCAACAAAGAACTACAAAAGAACTAGTTTGGGTCTAAACTTTCAAAAACATCTTCTTAAGTTTCATATTAATCTGAAGCAACAATTTATATTTATCCATGACATAATGGGAACCAATGTACTGAACCTTCTTAGTTTTCCCTTTACCAATGAAATTAGGCTAGAAAATCTCCTTGAGGTGGACTTGCATATTTTTAACATTTTGAATGCCCTCATACTTATAAGCATTACTACAATTCACTAAATAAATAATATTGTTACAAATTTTCTCATTCTCCTATTCTAAAATATCAACCCTAAATGAGAGACTTTAAAATTGTTGGTCATCCTCCCTAGTTGAAGAGATTTGATTCATCCTTTTTTTTTCCTGCTATAGGGAATTCATCTTACCTTAAAGCTCTATAATATATCTAATAAACTAATGAATTATAGATTTATTCAGATAAAGTTCTTCAACTATATTATCTATGTTCTCCTTAACCTTAAGAGACATCACCAAATTAATGAAGGCCTTATTTTGATCCTGTAGTTTCTTATTCTAAGAGATCACCCCTTTATCTATGGAAATATCTTAAGGTACACTTTCTATAGCCTTCCTTTGAGTCATGTTTTTGAGTCAAATTGTTTCCCTAGTCAATATATTTCTAGGTAGGGACAATAGATCCTAATATCATAATGTAGAGAACATTCTTCCTAGATACTACCTAAAACAAAAACCTTCTTTTATTTAATGTTTGTCTATGAATATAACTCAACTATACTTTAACATATTGAACATCCTTTGTCCAATGGATATGCATCTAACCATGTGAGTTAGGCATTTCTTTTCCAAATGGGCAAGCATCTAACCATACAGGTTAGGTATTCTTTTTCCAAATGGGTAAGCATCTAACCAATTTGCTTAGGCATCTATATAGGAGTTGTTTATGCTATAACCAGAGATTTGACTCGTCAGGATCAACCAGATTCTAAGTCACTCACTATTTACTGCTCATCTCTACTAGATAAGCACTAAGGTCATCATGATAGTAGCATGTATACAACATATAATAAAAATTTGCATTCTACCTCAGAATTTGGCCTAAAGCCT
This sequence comes from Torreya grandis, assembly GCA_037957365.1. Taxonomy (NCBI): domain Eukaryota; kingdom Viridiplantae; phylum Streptophyta; class Pinopsida; order Cupressales; family Taxaceae; genus Torreya; species Torreya grandis. Next base: position 124,205 of record JARHVA010002361.1, on the reverse strand, counting down.
CAATAACTACAATGATCGAACCAGGATCCTTCTGAGTATAACATAAAATTATTATCCTTGATTTATTTATCTAAACTAGGGTCTTATTATAATAGTCCTTTCCTTTTCATTTAAATTTAATCTTGTTTAGTGCATAACCCCAAACCTCATCCTATTCACCTACATACTGGAAGCATTCTTCAATTCCCAAACTGCCTACATACCTACTTATGAACAAGATCAAGGTGTAGTATGCATGTAGTTTTATTTTCTATTGTATGTTTCATGTGAACTATGAATATGGTTATGCATCCCTTGTTAGAGCACAATTCTCTAGATAGTTTTTTTATGATTGCTACAAAAATAAGACTATAAGTTGTATCAATTTAAGTAACTAAGTACTTGTTTAATTAAACTAGCCATAAAACTTAACAAAAAAAAGAAGCAAGCTACATCCCTTTTCTACTTTTTATTTACATCAACAATGTTTTTGATCCTTTCTTTAATCAACCTAATCCTTACAATTGTTGTTGAATTTTTTTTGTTATCTAAGAGCCATGTGGTTGGTGGTTTCTTGATAATAACTAATTTAACACTACCAATCTTAGTTTTTATTTCTCCTTTTCAATGGTACTATGTTTTGAGTAAGAAATATACTTTCTCCATTCTATTTCATACGTTCCCAAGTCAGAATCATCTAAGGTATTTGAATTTGTTTCCTTATCTTAATTAGTGTTGTTGACCAATAGGGATTATCCCACCCCTTGGTCTTAATGACATCACATGATCCTTATTTCTCTGTGATGGTTTATAGAGATGATGCCCAAACATCATTGTTATAGCTATGTTAGGCTATGTATGTAGTATCTCAAGCATGATGACATTACCCATAAACATGAGCTAGAGGCACCACTTAATATCAAATGCTACACAGTTTTGTTTAAAGTTCAAATTCTTCATCTAAGTCGAGTTTTAAAAATAATAAATAATAATTGAAATAAATTAATGCAATATATATCAAAAGCAAATTATTTAGTAGGAAAGTAGAAAACATAATCTTGTAGTTTAGTCATCATGTCAATTTTCAACCATGATTATTTTTCAAAATTATATCTTTAGTTTATTTAGGTAAACTTATCTAAAAATAATAACTTATACACAAGGAGTTTATTGAACTTAAATTTAAATAAATCCTTTATACATTAGAAAGGATGTTTCTAAAATTGAGGGTTTAACCATAGAATTAAAGATACATATTTTCATACTAATATTAATGATAATCAAATTCATCATCAAAGCTCAATAATAACCAAAGTAAGGGTCTGCTTAGAATATTATTTTCTAATAACTTAGATTGCATTATGGTAATTTTCATGTATCTAAATCAATATTCTCACAATCGCATGTAACTTTACAAACTAAATCAAATGCATCTCATATATTTATAACTAAGTATATAGAAAAAAATCATTTATTTAATAATATAAAAATAATTTACTTTCCCTAACAACAAGCAGTGGTATCATTTTAGTTCTTTTAATACTTAAAAAAAACATTCTATTTCAGTCTTCTAAAAATAATTACATTACATTTTCCTTACGATTTAAATAAAATATTATATCCATCTTACATTTTAAATAAAATATATATATTTCTCTTATAAACTATATAAATTGTTTACCTTATAATTTACGTAAAATATTTATTTTATAATTTTAAATAAAATAAAATATCTACCTTATAATTTAAATAATTATTTACCTTCTGATTTCAACAAAATAAAATATTTATTTTAAAATTTTAAATAAAATAAAATTTCTACCTTACAATTTAAATAATTATTTACCTTCTGATTTTAAGAAAATAAAATATTTATTTTACAAAATAAAATAAAATAAAATATCTACCTTACAATTTAAATAAATATTTACCTTCCAATTTCAACAAAATAAAAAATATATTTTATAATTTTAAACAAAATAAAATATCTACCTTGCAATTTAAATAATTATTTACCTTCCAATTTCAATAAAATAAAAATATTTATTTTACAAATTTAAATAGAATAATATATCTATCTTATCATTTAAATAAAATAAACTTTTTACTTCTAATTTAAATAGAATAAAATATTTATTTACAAATTTAAAAAAAAAAATTACCTTATAATTTTAAATAAATTAAAATACTTATATTAAGTGTTAAAACCCTTGACTAAAATGGATTGTGGATCCACTTGAATTGAGACAACTGATAGAATGGTGGTAGTGTTGATCTTCACTAAGTTAAAAAAAAATAGAATAGAACTTGATATTTCAATGCCCCTTGAGGCATAAATATCTCTTCCAAAGTGTATCTCTCCCTCCCCCTTGACTTTTCTCCCTTCATACATTTCTTTCCTCTAAGCATCGACCTCCTTTGTTGCATTCCCACTTTTGTTTCCCCTTTTTGCTCTCAAAACGTCCTCCTCCATCAAGTGTTTCATTTTCCTCCCTTATATATTACATTGATCATCCCATTTTATAATCTTTTTCATGCAAATATCTTTTCCTCCTTTTGAGCACTGATTGGTGCAACTTAAGTTAATGATTTTTTATTCGCTTGTTATGTGGCAGTTCCCTTTATTCACATGGTTAATGCATAATTTAATGTAGGAAATGACTAAGGGAAATGGAGAAACTTAATTCTAAATCGATAGAAAGCTTGTTAATCACTGAGAGTTTACCATTATTCCCTCATGCGTGTTGCGGTAGAAGGGTCAATTAACTTGTGTCATCAAATTTACATGATAATAATAGAGGATTATATATATATATATATATATATATATATATATATATATATATATATATATATATATATAAAATAGTGGTTTATTAAAAATAATTAATAATCTAAAATTATATATGATAATATAATTTATTGAAATTTTTTAAAATAAACAATAAAAGAAAAAATCTATTAATTAAAACAACCTTTGGTGATTTTAAATATTAATACATAAACATTAAATTCATTAATTATAAATGTGAGTATTAAAATAAGACTAAATATTTATCCCATTAAATTTCCCTCATTCACAATTGTAAAAATTGCATATATACATTTATATGAAAAGAAATAAATTAAATTAAATCATACCTTGCTTTCATGATTTCTCATCGATGACCTAATAGCTCTTTGGAAATCATAAAAGTTAAGTTAACTTAAGAGAAATCAACTCATTCCAAAAATGTTAAAAGAGGTCCAAATCAACTTAGACTATGAACACGAGTCTAAAGTGCAAGAAGAGAGGTCGTGACATCCTCCCCCACTTAGATCATACATTTTCCCAAAGCACTATGAATGTTTGATTAAGTTCATACATTTAAAATTAAAATGGAAACATGTTTTTCATTTCTCCAGTGTCCTTAGAAGTTGAACTTCCACCACCATATTGATCCAATTATAACTTGTACTGATCAACCTCTCTATTGCATAATTAGTATTGGTTCCTCTCCATCACTTTGTATGGCTCTATTATTATTTTTTTAGGCTCTTGGACCTACAAATCATTCCAGTTTAAAATGTGTTTATTATTTAACACATATTTCTTAAGAAGTGACACATGAAAGACATCATGAATGTGACTCAACTGTGGGTTCAAGGCCAATCAATAGGCTACTAGGCTGATATTCTCTAAGATCTCAAAAGGTCCTACAAAGTGAGAAGATAACTTCACCTTTTTCCCAAAGGTTATGAAAATTTTCTGCAATTTGACCCTTAAAAACACCCTGTCACCAATCAGGAATTCTCTCTAAACTCTTTTCTTATCTACGTAGATCTTCTATCTATCTAATGTTTCCTTACACCTATACCTTATAACTTTCACCTATTCCTCCATGTCTTTCAACATTTTATGACTGATTATTATTCTATCCTCAAGGTTATCCCAACTAAGCGGCATTCGATAGATTATCCCATATAGAGCTTAAAATGAAGCCATACATAAAGATGTTTGAAAAGAGTTATTATAGAAAAATTATACTAATGGGAGATAAGCTTCCCATTTGGTTTGCTGATCCATACATTACATCCTTAGGATGTATTCTACAACCTGACTTATCCTTTATATTTTCCCATCCGTCTCAGGATGAAATGCTGAGCTAAAGTTTAATTATGTACCTAAAACTAACTATAGAATTTTCCAAAACCTTGAAGTAAACCTAGAATCTCTATCTAATATGATATTTTCTATAAATCCATACAATCTAACCACCTCCTTGACAAATTAGTTGGCTAAGGTTGGTGTATCATCAGTCAAGTTATCAAGTATGAGATGTGATACTTTAGTAAGCTTGTCAATTACCACCATAATAACATCATGCTTATAGGGTGTCATAGGTAATCCTTGTATGAAGTATATATTAAGAACTAGCCATTTATATTATGGAATGTCATGTGGATATAAAATTCCTATAGGATGCTGGTGTTCTACTTTAACCCTCTGACATTCCAAGCATCGTGCCACATATAATACTATATCTCTTTTCATCCCTTGTGAAAAGTATAATTTCTTAAGATTGACATATAGTTTGTTTACCCTTGGATGACTTGAGTAGGGTACATTATGATCTTCAGTCAAAATTATCTTCTTTAAGTCTTATACATCTATAACATCGATCATATTCCTATACTGAAGCAAACCCACACCATCCAAAGTATATCCTTAAGTTCTTGGGTCTTTTGAATTTTCTTCTATGACTATTTTCATTTGAATATACCAAGGATATTACTTTTGTCCTTATAGTATTTGTCCTTTTGGATTAAATATAAGCATTTTTATACTCATCAATTGTCTTCTTCTACTCAAAGCATCAACAACACTATTCTCTTTTCCCTCGATATACTCAATTTCAAAATCATACTCACTCAAGAACTCTAACCACCTTCTTTGCCTAGAATTTAGATTGGGTTGAGTGAATATGTACATTAGTCCTTGGTGGTCAGTTTTTAGTTCAAAACGTTTCCCAATAAATAAATGTCTCCACTTTTTTAAGGTGTGAACAATTTTCACCAATTCTAAATCATGAGAGGCATAATTTACTTCATGTGTTTTCAATTCCTTGGACTCATATGTAATTACACCATCATTCTAAATGAGTAATCATCCAAATCCTTTGATGGATGAATTTTTTACAACCATTCAATGTCCATTTAGATTAGATACCTTCAAGATGGGTGCCATCATCAACTTTTCCTTTAGAATCTAGAAAGCTTTATCAAACTTCTCTATCCATATAAACTTCTTACCTTTCCTTTGTAATATCCTAATCGGGTTGGTGATCATAGAAAAACCATCAAAAAATCTCATATGATATCCTTCTAACCCCATGAAACTCCTTACCCATGATACTTTCTTGGGAATTGACCACTTCATTATTGCATTTATCTTGTCTAGTTCTACAATAACTCCTTCCTTGGATACAATGTGGCCTAGATAGTGAATTTCATTCTTAAGGAATGCACATTTGGACAACTTACCATATAGCTTAAGTTCTCTCACCCTCTAAAGAACCAATTGAAGATGTGCCAAGTGTTCTTTCTCATTTTAAAAGTATATCACAATGTGATCTATGAACACCAAGATGAAATTATCTAGGTAATTATGGAAGACACTATTCATTAAGTTAATAAATATTTGAAGGAGAATTTCTTACCCCAAATGGTATTACAATAAATTCATAGTGTCCATATCTAGTCTTGAAAGTAGTTTTTTGAATATCCTCTTTAATTATTAGCAGATGATATCCTGGTTGAAGATCTATCTTTGAGAAAAAAATTTCTCCTTTCATATTCTCAAAAAGGTCTTCTATATGAGATAGGGGATATCTATTTTTAATTATGACCTTATTCAACATTCTATAATCAATGCATAATCTTAGAGTTCCATCTTTTTTTTAACAGATAAGACTGGTGATCCCTAAGGAGACACACTTGGTCTAATAAAATAATTTACTCAAAAGTTCCTCTATCTAAATTTTAAGTTCCATGAACGCAATGGTGTTCATTTTTTAGGGTTATCTAGAAACTAGCTCAGCTCCAGGTACAATATCAATTGAAAAATCAAATTCTCTCTTAAGGGGCATTCCAGGTAATTCTTCAGGAAACACATCCTCAAATTACCTTATGAATGGATACCATTCAAGGGTTGGTTCATCTTTGCTTTCATCTTTATCATCTATCATCACCATGAAAATTAGAGCTCCCTTCACTGTGTCCTTCAACTGCATAGCTGATATGGTATCTACTATTATGGGCCTATGACCCCACAGAATCATGACCCATCTCCCCTCAACACTGAAACACCTAACCAACTTGATATAATAGTCTATTTCAACTTGGTTCTTAGTGAGCCAAATCATTCCTATTATCATGTTAGAGGCTCCTAATGGTGCTACAAATATGTCTAAAATTGTCTCAAAATTGGGAAATTATATTTTTACATTAGGTTGACATTGAGACACTTCTTTGACTACCTTATCCCGATACTAGAATATCCATGATGCATTCATTCAATTCACTGGAAGAGACATTTATCTTACTAATTATGAAGAAATGAAACATTCCAATGAACCAATATCTCTAAAAATTAAAATGGGTTTACCCAATAATTTACCTGTATCTTCAACTAGCACATTTTGGTATCTATTTTGGTGATTCCTTACTACATCATTGATCCTTTTTTGTGGTCCCATTTTAGTAAAATTGGCCATTATCTATCCCTATATCCTTTATCCCTCTCAGGAAAGTGATTTACTCCACAATCAAAACATCCTCTTAGCGGGCCTTTTGGTATTGGGCTTCTCAGGTATCACCAAAAATCCATGGAAGATACATTGGGAAATTGTAATTCCTTTTATTATTCCTATTATTATCTCCTCCCCTATTATTGTTCCTTGTAAAATTATTTATTTAATTTTTATTTAGTAGGGGTGCTCTGTCTTATGGATTTGCTCTTGGTTTTTTATCCATAATTTGTTCTCCCTTGAAATCTAGTTTCCTTTTGAAGGCTCTATTTCTATCATTGTTGAAGTTTTGTCTTGCCACAATTAGGGACTATAATTTATATTCCTATTTGAGTGATTTTTCCATCACTTCATTCATGTTCTTAGAGTTGTGCATATCTACTTCTACTCCTATGTCTGCATACAATCCTATGATTAATTTTTTAGTCTGACCTCTTTCATTCTTCTAGTACATGGGCACATAATTAATTTTGAAAATATATCCCAAAACTATTAGATTGACATGTTTCCCTACCTTAGGTTGTGAAATTCTATCATATTCCCATCAAATAATATATGAGGTAACTATCTCTTCTTGAAATGGTGATCAAAATGATCCCAAGTCACATTTTCTTATTCTATTTAACTCCTTCGTATTAGTCCACTAGCTAGTTGCCTCCCCTACCAGTTGGTTGGATCTTCATAATACTTTAGTTGAATTATTTTAGTTTTTAATGTGGAAGTAATTCTCCATATCATTTATCCAATTCTCATCTCCTTTACCTAGCTATTTTCCATCAAACTTATGGGGTAAAATATTCTTCAACTCCTTGCTAAGATCAAAAAGTAGAGCTTCAATTTTGAGAGCTAAAACCTCCATTTCGTTTATTGGTGGTGGATTCTCTCGAGTGGATTATAAAGGCTAAGTTCCAATATGTTTTCTACATTTTTATGCCTTGACTTAAGTTTTTTAATCACTTACTAAAGTGAATCTATTTTATCTCTTTATTTAGTGAATAAATTGATGAGGGCTTTTGTCATTGATTCTCTACTTGTTGGAACATATTGTTCAACATTTTCATTATTGGGTTCAACATATCTCACATTTTCCCTTCAGTTCCTAGTTTATCATCTTTCCATTAGTTCCCTAATAGAAATAACACAATATTCTAAGTCTTCCTTCAAGATAATTGATAGCATAATTATTTTTCTTTGGATAACTCTAATTTCTTATACATTCTTATTGATTATTGTCACACATAGAATCAACAAAAAAAAGTAAGCATTTGAGAATATAATTCAAATTTTTATTACATAGAGTTCTTAGGTTTATAAAGGATAAGCTTTATGACTATAACATATAGATGTCTTTATAACATTAATTCAAAATTTTTCTAAATAGATTATTCTTTATCTAGTTCCATTTCATTGAGATATTTGTTTTCTAAATAAACCACATATTGGTGGCATCAGTTATATTCCTTAAACACTTCAAGGCTTAAGTAGAGTGCATTAGAACCTATTCCAAATGGAAAATCTCTTATCTTCAAGGACCTATTAAGTAGATGTTTGACTATAGGTTCCATCATAACTAGTTTTATTTTAACTGGCTCCACTTTCAAAGATTTGAGTTTACTCTAGATTACAGTTATTTTATCTAAGTCAAAAATATAAATGAGTTATTTCAAAGTAGAGGGAAGTTCTGATTTCACCTTGTTATGTTTTCCTTTTTCTTTTCGTTTCCTTTATGTTTTTTCGTGAGCCATGTCTGAACAACCAATTTTAACAAAATTAGTTTTCTCAAATTTTTTAGTTTTCTCAATAAGTTAACATCAATATTTAATATTTTACTAAGCATAAGACGTAGTAGGCCTAAGGCTTACATTTCAAAGTTAGGCTATAATACCATAATGTAGGGACCACATATTCTAATACCACAATGTAGAGATCACACTTCCTAGATCCTATCCTAAAACACATTTTTTTTTAATTTAATTTTTATCTATGAATATAAATTGAGTATACTTTATCCTATCAAACATCCCTTATTAAATTGAAAAGCATATAACCATATAGGTTAGGCATTCCCTTGCTAAATGGGTAATAATCTAACCATACAAGTTAGGCATTCTTTTTCTAGATGGGCAAGCATATAACCAAATGGGTTAGGCATCTACACATGAGTAGGTTATTCTATAACCAGAGACTTGACTCATCAGGATCAACAAAATCCTGAGCAACTCACTATTCACAACTAATCTATAGTAGATAATCACTGAGGTCATCATGATAGTAAAATGTATAAAACATATAGCAAAAAGTTGCATTCCACCTCAAAAATTTTACTAAAGCCTCGAGAACTATGATGGTCCAATTGGGATCCTTTCGAGTATAACATAAAATTTTTATCTTTGCTTTGTTTATCTGAACTAGGGTCTTATTATAATAATCTTTCCATTTTCATTTAAATTTAATCTTGTTTATCACATAACCCAAAATCCATCCTATTCACTTATTTTCTAGAACCATATTTCACTTCTCATACTATCTACGTACCTGCTTCCAAATAAGATAAATGTGTAGTATGCATGTAGTTCTATTTTATATTCTAAGTTTCATGTGAGCTATGATTTTGGGTATGCAATCCTTTATAGGGATTGATCTTCTATGATTTATACCCAAACATGAGAGTAAAAAGTGTCGGTTTAAGTAATTGAGTACTTGTTTAACTACACTAGCCCTAAACCTTAACAAGAAAAAGAAGAAAGCTACATCCCCTTTATAATTTTTATTAATATCAATAATGTTTTTGATCCTTGATTTAGTTAACCTAATCCTTACAATTGTTTTTTCCAAAGTTATATTATTTGAGAGCCATATGGTTCGTGATTTCTTGATAATAACTAGTTTAACACTCTCAATCTTGGTTTTTATTGCTCCATTTCAGTGATAGTGAGTTTTGATTAAGAAATATACTTTATCCATTAGATTTTATAAGTTCAAAAGTTAGAATCATATACGGTAGTTGAATTTTTTTCCTTATCTTAATTAGTGTTCTTGAGCAAGAGGGAATATCCCACCCCTTAGTCTTAATGATGCAACATGATCCTCATTTCTCCCAAAGGGTTTATAAGGATGATGCCCAGATCTCATTATTGTAGTTTTATTAGGCTATGGATTCAGTAGCTCAAGTGTGATGGCATTACCTGTAAATGTGAGCAAGATACAACACTTAATATTGAATGTTGCATAGTTTTGTTTAATATTAGGTTCTTGGTCTAAATTGAGATTTAAAAAAAATAGAGAATACTTGAAATAAATTAATGCAATACATATGAAAATCAAATTCTTTAGGAAGAAAGTAGAAAACATAATCTCCTAGTTTAGTCATCATGTCAATTTTCAATCATGTTAATTCTAAATATTTGTATCTTTAGTCTATTTAGGTAAACTTCTCTAAAAACAATATGTTATACACAAGGAGTTTATTGAAATTAAATTTAAATAAATCCTTTATAAATTGGAAAGAGGGTTTTGAAATTTGAGGATTCAACCCTAGAATGAAAGATACTTATTTTCATACTAATCTAAATGATAATAAAATTCATCGTCAAAGCTCAACAACAACCAAAGTAAGGGTCTGCTTAGAATATTGTTTTCTGATAACTTAGATTACCTTATGGTAATTTTAATGTATCTCAATTAATATTATCACAATCGAATGTAAATTTACAAACTAAATCAAATTTATTTCATAGATTGATAACTAAGTATATAGAAAGCAAAACTCATTTATTTAATGCTATAAAAATCATTTACTTTCCCTAACAACGAGCAGTGGTATCATTTTGTTTCTAGTAATACTTAATAAAAAAACATTCTATTTTAGTCTTCTAATAATAATTACATTATATTTTACTTATGATTTAAATAATATATTTATCTTATAAAGTATATAAATTAATTACCTTATAATTTAAATAAAATATTTATTTTACAATTTTAAATTAAATAAAATATCTACCTTACAATTGAAATAATTATTTACCTTCTGATTTCAACAAAATAAAATATTTAATTTACAATTTTAAATAAAATAAAATATCTACCTTACAATTTAAATAATTATTTACCTTTCGATTTAAAAAAAATAAAAATATTTATTTTACAAATTTAAATGGAATAATATATCTATCTTGTCAATTAAATAAAATAAATTATTTACTTCCAATTTACATAAAATGTAATGTTTATTTATAATTTAAATAAACCAAAATTTGTACCTTATAATTTTAAAGAAACTAAAGTACTTACCTTATACATTGAAATCCTTGACTAAAATGGAATGTGGATCCACTTGATTTGGGATAGCTGATAGAATGGTGGTAGTGTTGATCTTGACTAAGATAAAAAGAATAAAATATAAATTGATATTTCACTACCCCTTGAGGCATAGATCTCTCTTCCAAAGTGTCACTCTCCTCTCCTTGCCTTTTCTCCCTTCACTTATGCATTCCTTTCCCCTAAGCGTTGACCTCCTTTGTTTCCTTCCCACTTTCCTATCCCCTTTCTTCTCTATAAACATCCTTCTCCTTCAAGCACTTCCTTTTTCTCCCTTCTATATTATGTCGATCCTCCCATTTTATAATATTTTTCATGAAAATATCTTTTCCTCATTTTGAGCACTGATTGATGCAACTTTAGTTAATGATTATTTATTATCTCCTTATTTGGTAGTTCCCTCCATTTTCATATCCAATGCATTATTTAATATGGATGATGACTAAGGGTGATGGAGTAAATTAATTCTAAATAGAGAGAAAGCTAGTTAATCACTAAGAGTTTACCATTATTCCCTCATGTGTTTGGTGCTAGAAGGGTAAGTTAACTTTTGTCATCAAATTTGCATGATAATAATAGAGGATTTTGTGTGTGTGTATATATATATATATATATATATATATATATATTTGAATACTAGTTTATTAAAAATAACTAATAATCTAAATTTATATACGATAATATAATTTATTAATTTTTTTAAAAATCAACAATAAAAGAAAAACTCTATTAATTAAAACAACCTTTGGTGATTTCTAGAAATTAATATGTAAACATTAAATTCATTAATTATAAATATGAGTATTAAAATATGACTAAATATTTATCCCATTAAATTTTTCCTCATTCACAATTGTAAACATTACATATATACATTTCTATGATTTCCCATCGGACCTTGATTTCATGATTTCCCATCAATGACCTGATAGCTCTTTGAAAATCAGAAAAGCTAAGTTAACATAAAATAAATAACCTCATTAGGAAAATTTTAAAAAGGGTCCAAATCAACTTAGAGTATGAGGACAAGTCTAATGTATGGGAAGAGAGATCATGACATTCTGGCCCTCCCCATGTATTTCTCTAACATCTTCTCCATCAATAAAATATGTAGTCAAATCTCTCCTTTTACTCTATATGCCTTATTTCCCTTGAATAATCCCCATAGGATTTGAAACACATCAAATATGTTTCTTGATATTCTTTAATGGCTTCATATTATTTCCTTCAACATTCTTGCTCTTATTCTCCATAGGTTTCTTAATGATCTTTGTAACCCTACTTGAACTTCCATGGTATTTTATCCATTTTTTTTAAATTTTTATAATATCTTAAAGCACATCCTTTGCATCCTCCTTATGTGGATGAGGAATGTCTGGGATATTTTTTTTCATGTTCTTAAAATATTTAAAAATGAGGTATATCACATTTTCATATCTTAGAGTCTAGTAATTGCTAGGTTTATAATTCATGATTGACACTTCCATTTTTTTCAAAATGAAAAAAAAAGAAGACTAAATAGCACACCATGCTTGAAATAGTTTGACATTTAAATAGAGACCATTTAACTAAATTATACCTACCTTTTAGGGTTAAATACTTGATTATATGGAAGACAACCTCCACATATACCTTGGGTAAGGATTCTCGATCAAAACCATTATGAAGTATTTCCAAATTCTCTCCATCCTCATAAGTAAAAAGAGGAGGTACATTAAGATTCAATATATATCTTATGGTGTATATGGGATATTTTTTAGATATGATATTAATGTTATGTTTCTTATACATGTTAAGATTGAGAAAATATGCAAAATTTTGGATCAATTCCATGATGGGTCTCTAGGAGGCCACTTTTCTCCAAGAACTATAACAAAAAAGATAATGAGGGTAGGTTATTATTGGCCTAGACTATTTAAGGACTCATATTCATGGGTAATAAGGTGTGAAAAGTGTGTTTTCTTCATTATAAATCAAAGGTTATCAACCTTACCTCTCAACCCCATCCAAGTTAACCAACCATTCATGCAATGTGGGCTTGAATTCATAGTAATGATTAATCCTCCCTCAAGTATAGGTCAAATATGGATACTCATGACCACTAATTATTTTATAATTTGGGTAGAGGTAGTATCCATTAAAGAAGCTAATGAAAATTATGTCCTTGATTTCTATGAGAGCATAGTGACTATGTTTGGAATACCATCAACCATCATATCTAATAATGTTTTAGCATCCATGGGTGCAAAGATAAGTGAGTGGGAAAATGATCATTTAATATACCTAAGTACCTCCTCTAATTATTACCCACAAGGGAATGGACTTGTAGATTCCACAAATAAAAACTTGATCAAGATCATTAATAGGATGGTTGATGATAATTAGAAGACTTGGCATACAAAATTGAAGACAACTTAATGGGCTGATATAGTTGCTCCTAATAGGGTTATGGGTAACTCACCATATATTCTTCTGAATGGAAAAGGATCCAAATTTCCTATTCATCTTAAGTTTCTTGGTTTGGAATTGGGATATCAGCTATAACTAATGGATAATGATCCTATGGAGGTGAGGATGGCAGAATATATAAAACTAGAGGAGAAGAGAGATGAATCCATGCACATTTTAATGTACGACCAAGCCAAAATGAATAAAGAATTTGATAAGAGAGATAGTGTATGAGATATCCAAGGAGGTGATCTTTCTTTAAAGTGGGATGAAGATAGGGACAAACATTATAAACACACAAAATTTGATACATTATGGAGTGGACCCTATTTGGTCATTCAATGCAAATATCATAATGTTTTCTAGCTATCAAGATTTAATAGAGTGTAAATAAGAATCACAGTGAATGAAATACACTTTAATACTTGTTCCTAAGGTTAGTTTGTTATTTTATACATAGTTTTTTGGTGTGTTTGTTTTCAATAAGTACCTGGCATAATATTTTGTGTGATTTTGTTTTTGTGTGGTTTTACCTAAATTCCTTTGTCATGTTGTTTTCTTTATTTTTATGTTTTGTGGTCAGAGTTTGAATATTAAAGAGGTATATTTGTTTTAGATTCTAGAATGAGAGTGACTCCATTTCCCAATGGAGAATAAGGATATGAATTTGTTAACATTACAGGCATATTACCCTTGTGAATCATCAATTTGTTGACCATGTTTTACCGCCTAGATCAAAAATGGTCAACCTCTATTATTTGAAACATTTTTCACAAGGATTCTAAATTTTTTATGTTAAAAAAGGATTCAATTGGTCTTCTAGTGTTTTTAAAGTGGTCAATTGAATCTTTGTTTAACATTTTTTAAGGTTTTTATCTCTTCATATACTTATATATTTTTCAAGGGCATTCATAAACAATTAATCATTATCCATGTGTGTTGAAATTCATGTCACTGTGATGAGTCACCATATGAGTTTAATTCATTCCTTTGTGGTCATCAAACCATGAATTAGTCTTCCACCATGTTTTTAAATGTAATTTAAAGTCTATTAAGTTGCTTCTTATGTCATATCTGAGGAATTGTATGTAATTTTCAAAAGGACAAGAAAATAAATATAGTTTTTAATGTGGATAGTGTTAGGAGGTGGTAAGACAATAGTTATATTCAAAAAAACTTGCATTCTAGTATACAAAGATAGGGAATCATTGAAAATAAGTAGAGTTTGAATCACTTATATCGACATGAGGGACTAAATTTAGGTTCAAATGTATATAAGTGTGTATTTTAAATTTTTTAAAGTTATTAACATGGAAACTAAGCTTGCACTAGTGTAGAGAGGTCAACAAATATAGGAAACCACTCAAAAGCTTAGTTGATATCTTCAAAATGTCAAAAAGGCCAAAGGTTTATGATTGGTTTATAAACATAAATAAGAATTGGGTCAAATGATCATTAACATAAGAGGGACCTCTCATGGGATTATTATTCATGAAGATAAGTTAATTTTTATGGGGATGAGCTCTATGAATCATTTTTAACAAGATATATAGTCAAAAACCCATAGTAAACCCCATAAGCCTAGCTCTAAACACATTTATTTAAATTTGGATATCATTAGAGCATAATGAGAATTATATCATGGCTATATGTATTTTAACAATTATCTCACATATTTATTCAATAGGTTAGGATGTGTGAACATCATGTATCAAGAGGAATCTCCATCAGAGATAGATTATAGATTTGTACTTCATGTTTTGAAGGTTCATTAGAGAATATATGGTTTTTAAGTTAGTATTGACCATTCCTCATGATGTTAATATACCTCATTTATTTCCATTAGATGCTTCATAATGTTTTCCAATGCCTACAAAATCACTAGGCTTCAATGAAGACAACTTTAGTGTACACCTTCATGGTCTATAAACCTAAACAAACATTGTTGATGATATTATGTTATTTCTTCTTATATAAGTATAACGACACTTAGGATTAGGTTCATAAACATTTAGGTCTCTCTAGGTGTTTGGCCATTTCATATTAGTCCTCCAAGTAACACTCATGGTTATAGCCTTAAGGATTATGTATAGGATGCTTGCATAAAAAATGGTTTGAGAAGGTATAACCCTATAGTATCAAAGGTGTATGATGGTCTTGACCTAATAATATAGGTAATGAGGAAATGTATAATAATTTTAAATATTGAGAAGATTAAAACTTGTATCACATGAAGGCTTAAGGCATTAAAATGGAGACCTATAGGTTTGTAGAATTGTAGGTATCTTTTTCATGATAGATGTAATGAGTTGTGTATTGAAAAATTAGAGTTTGAAGGCATAAATGATGAGGTAAATTTAATTTATATACACTTGGATATGTTTAATATAAATGGATAAAGTGTGTCATTAAAACCTAATGCTCAAGATACCCTAATGACACCTACAATCATAATGGCAAAATTTGAGTAGTTTGAGGCATTAAGTCAGCATGGAGAACATATAAAAGTGTACATGTGAGATGAAGAGAATAAAGGAAACCTATCTAGTTAGATTCTAAACCTCATTGTTCTCTCATTGTATGATTAGATACATTGAGAATGTGAAAACCTATATAGGCTTGTTATAGGAAGAGTAAAGGGAAGCACACATGTATGGTCAAGTAGAGGAAAGTGATAACAAGTTTTCAAAGGGATAAGTTTGAATATGAATGATCATTAAATGAGGTTAAAATAATTTCAAGTTTTCATTAATCTAATTTAAGAAGACCAAATTTCAAATCTTAATATTCAAGAGACATTCAACCCATCACCTACAAATGTATGTGAGAGCAAGACAGAGAATTAAATGCAATGTATGCATTGAAGATGGGGATAAAATTAGTAATAAAGTGAATGTATTTACTAGAGGTCAAATAGGACCCAAAGAGGATTAGAGACAGTGATCAATAAAAATCTACCTTAAATCCTACATTCACACAATCAAACTAGCTCCTATAGGCCTACCTAGTCAAATGAGAAATTCCTACTTGGTTTGAAGGAAAAAGGTTTGTGGGAAGAAAAAAATCACATATAAATGATTATATAATGATATCTTGACATCCATATGATCTTTATGCAAAATTAAAAAAATGGCAATGTTGATCGGTCTATTTAGGCCTGGTAAACCTAAACCCACACACATAGGCTTGTGTGTACATTTATGAAAAGAATGATTTGTTGAAGGTGAAATTGGAAGCTAAAATAACTAAAATTTTTCATAGTTGTGGAAAATACCCTATAGGGGCATCCAAGGTAGATGGAGAAAACAAAAGTGATCATTTGGAATATAAAAGCTTTGGAAGCCCTTTTGAGTATAAATTATAGTTCAGGACAAATGTTCTTTTGGTCAGCATGACCTTAACCTTGTGTAAATATTCCAATGTTTTTATAGATATTGGAGGGGTATCTATATTCCAATATTGTGTCATATGCATTGGTTTAGGTCCCTATCCTATATGAAAAATTGTTAAAACTGTAGAGTAATCCCAAATGTCATAGTAGAAACTTGAATAACACTTTTTGAAGCTCAAAACTATATAGACAAACTACATGGAATATTAGGCATATAGGGATAGTTTAAAACACTTGTTCTCT
Organism: Torreya grandis; assembly: GCA_037957365.1. Classification (NCBI taxonomy): domain Eukaryota; kingdom Viridiplantae; phylum Streptophyta; class Pinopsida; order Cupressales; family Taxaceae; genus Torreya; species Torreya grandis. The sequence goes on along the minus strand of JARHVA010002361.1, from coordinate 107,036 downwards.
TGAAATTTTTGTATTATTTTATTGGTTAAGACCATATATTTTATTAACAATCATTAAGAACCTGAACCAATCTAAACCATCCTAAAACACTAATAGAATATTGATGAGAGAGATTGGATTGATAAGTGATTTAAATGTAGTTAATTTACCTTGAAAACACCTAAACATAATTCCTCGCTCCAAAAATAATCTCATTAAGAAGTTTACTTTTACCTACACTTGTACATAAGGATTAAATGTTGTGTTTTTATGACATTTTGGGCTCAAAATAGGGTCTTTGATCTCCTAAAATAATGAAAACCATTAGGGATGTTTATTTTAGGTGTATTTTATCTCATTATGTCCAAAAATCCATACATTTTACCTTGGAAGTGCTCCTATAGGTTTGATTTTTGAAGGTAGTGTGAAAATGTTTGAGAAAGACTAGGTTTTTTTTAGCAATTTCTTGGTTCATCTATGTACACAAGGTTTAATAAACCCAAATTTTACATGGATCATGTAAAATCAGTCATAAAATATAATAAAACAATTATTTGTGATTTCACATATGTGGGAGAATTATGGATCAAAATCTAGTTTCTAGGTCTAGAGACCTCATTGAGGTCTACTTGGAGAGAGAAAATAGGTGGATAAGTATAATTCCATTAAGTGGATGTTCATAAAATTTGGTATAGAGATGTAAGGGAATATTATATATTCAAAAATATTCTTAGTTTTTCAATATCATATAGATATTATTCTACATAAGGAGATGTGTGTTTTCAGGGCTATAAGGAATTGAAGACAAATGCAAGCTTTGGGTGGAAAACGAAGTGTTGGAGAGTGCTTGATGCATCTAAGGGTGTTGATTCAAGATTTTAAAGACATAAAATTATTTCATGGAGATATATTGAATTTTTGAACATAAATTTAATATTTTAGACTCTCAAGCAAGGAAAAATGTACTAAGATAAAATGTCTTCAATACACTAAAGATTTATGTCATGATTACCATTGAAATGTCAATATATGTGATATTTAAAATGTATGATATTTATCAAAGAGTAAATATTATGGAATTTAGCTGTGAATTAATGATCAAATAATGCCATTTTTCATTCCTCACAAGCCAAGATTGGTTGTTTTGAAAGGATGATGAATCATTGAAGTCTCATATGCCAATTCTTTAGAAGATCATGATTTCACAAATCAACACATGTTGAAGGATTTTATATGACTTATATCTACCTATTTATTTCTTTTAAATTTATATTTCATGAAATATACTTGTGATTTTCTCTTTTTGATATCACTTCTCTCATTCTCTTTCTCATTCTCTATACATGCTACTTTTTTGACATTGTAAAGGATCCACAAATTGGTATGGTGAAGCCCTCCTAAATTGTATACCTTTTTTAATATAGAATAAATAATTCAAATTTATTTTTGTGTTATCAAGTCTTGAAATAAGTGTATGAAGTAGTTTTTGTTTTTAAGGACAAGTGAATGTTTCATTCCTTTCATTCATCTATATCTCTCATGCCTTGGTGTAAGTAATCTACTTTCTAGTAGGTCATATGATATGTAACGAGATGTTTTATGTGTTTTTATGTGTAAGGAGTATTATTAGTGTTCATTATCATACCTATTAGTCATCTAATTTCAAGGTTACATTTCATTCTACCTTTATACTGAGCCACTATTGCTAGAAGAACCTTGTATTTTGAGATCAACTTTCTAGTTATTTTCCAAAGTCCAAGTTCAAGGAAGTAGAGGATTTTACTTTGGTGCAACACTTCCATAAGATTATTATCTAATAAAATAGTTTAGTGATCAATTTTGGGTGTTATACATGGGAGCTAGCCCATAATCTAGAGATTCACCTCTTAAAATGGTTACCCACAACATATGAGGTGTTTCTGTGTTATTCCAAATTTGAATAGGCTTGAGTACCCATATTTAGGGTGAAAAATTGGGTGATAACAATAAATACACATAGAGGAATAAAATAAATAAATAGGGGCTTGTTTAACTAAATAATTTATTGGGGTGGTGATTTAATTTACAATACAAGTGAAAAAATTTAATGCACAATGTGTAGAAGTGGCATATAAATATATTATGTATTAGAAGTTACCATTATGAACGAACTTGAAGTATGAGGAGGTACTAATTGGACTAGTGTTAGTAAAAATAAGAAAGGGAAGGGTCATTAAGGAATATAAACTTTGAAAATGACCCTCAGATTTTTAAAAAAAAGTCATCTAAGAGGGTTTTAGGGATCTTTAGCTTGTTTTTTTTTTAATTTATCAATTATTATGTTTTAGATTAAGGTAAAAATAGGTTTTTAAGGGGCCCCAAAACCCTATACATTAGAAGAGAGATAAACCTTAAGCACAACCAGGATACAAAAAACCCTGGCCTCTGCATAAGCAAGACCAGATTAACCAAGAATCTGAAAATAGCAGTCAAGAGCTGGACAAACAATTAATATTTTTTTTACAAGACCAAAGTTTCATATCTAGAGGGGGGACAAAAGGCTTAGACTTCCTCCTCTTAACTACTATCCAACCATCCTCTACCTTAGTTGCCTTAGCAACCCAGTCCTCAGAAGGCCGTGATCTATGAAGTCCAGGGGGCATCGGTGCCTCAGCAAAATCCTTTCGAGAACCAGCCAACTTCTAGCTCCTAGGAGAATCCTTCAAAACAGGTGGAGGGACCACCACCTCCTCAGAAATCGGTTTAGAGAGATCACATAATCCAATCTCCACATTACCTTCAACAGGATCTGTGTCCAGCGAAGTCTCCTGATCCGTTGATTCAGAATGGATACTCTTTTCATTCTCATTCTTTGAATCAGTCAAATCTTCCTCGAGTTGTTTAGCAAAATAATGTTCATGATTAGCTTCAGACCACCAAAAAGGTGATCTTCTAGATTTGGATTTCCCTGTAGTACACTGGGCTACAACATGCCCTGTCAGGTGACATTTTCTGCATCAAAAAAAAAACCTTCAAAATCTAACATTTGCATCCAAGAACCCCTAGGGGAGTCCAGACAAATCACCTCAGGAAGGCCCTTAGAAACATCCACCTCAACCATAAGGCGTGCACAGGTCGAGCGGTAAAACCTCTTAGTTTCATCGTCCTCAAATAAAAACTCCCTTATAGCATTTTCGATGGTTTCAAACATTGATTCATGCCATAGATGTATTGGCAAATTAGGGAGCCGAACCCAGATAGGGATCTTGTTGAAGGTTTCTGTGAGAGGATTGAAATCCATATGCCACTGTTTGGCCATAAGAGGGTATTTACCCTGCCATAAAAAATTACTGTTGGACAGAAAAGTCTTCCTATCCTTAGAGTTTTGGAATTAAGCTAAAAAAAACCTTTAACACATGGGTATATTTCAACATTTCCATCAATCAATGGCAGCCAGGTATTGGAGATCCAACCATGTAGATCTGCAAGAGATGGCCAGTAGCCACGAAATCGAAAAATAGCCGCATACTTTGAAAAATAATCTACCCGATTAAAGATTGCTTCAACTGTATCAGGATCTAGATCAACCCTAACAGGATTTAAAGCACTTACTGGTGAAATGCACAAACTCCCAGTAGAAGCTTGATGTTTTGCATCCTATATTTCAGCTTCAAAGGCAGCCACATCTGCATAAGTTCTTCCCTTTGACCCAGGGACAGAACCAATAACAGGGGATCCTTTTGCTATATTCGTAACTGGAACAGAACCCCCTTCCACAGAAGAATCGGCGATCAGGATCCTTTCTCCATTCACAGGTGGAGTCCCTTTCGTAGCATAAGCCGCGGCCATGCCAGCAGTCGGATCAACGGCTACCTTGTTCAGGATTGGAGTTCGTGCTCGCGCATACACGCGTTCAGCGTTCAAATTCTCTATTCGCAAGTCTTGTTACTATTATCAATTATTATGTTGATGTTATTTATCTTTTTAGTTATGTTAGATTTAATTATCATTTTATATGGTGTGTATATCCATGTCTATTAGTTTTTTTTAAAACATAGAATTGTTTTTTAAAACCATGCTTTACCAATAATAAAAAATAATTATTGTAACCCTAGGGAATAATATAATAAATAAAAGTTTCTACCATGCTTCTTGAAATAATATAAGTAAAACTTGTGTACAAACTACTAACCCACCGAATAGGGTGAATTGAAACAAAATATTGACCAACATTACTATGTACCTCTTAGGTCATGTAGATTGATAATCCTTTTATTAAAATTTAGAATCATATATTATGATGATTTGTTCCTATAAATCCTCTTTGGAAGATATATATTTAGTGTGAGGAGAGTAAGGAAAATTTAGTGACCTTATAAATTATTTTTCATGTTGTCAACTATATTTTCGTAGAAGTGATGGAGTTGAACAAATGGTCTAGGGAACCTATATAATTTGAGGCCTCGGTAAAGAAACATGTGCCTTATATGCTACTAGATGATAAGACAATGAAGTTGTATTCCTTAGAGGAAGAAGTCGTTGTAATATTATTCTCTTCAATTGATTAGTTGTCTCCTATAAGGATTTTTTTTATTATCAATTTATTCTACCATCTTCTCCAAAGTTCTATCATATTGGATTATTTTTGAAACTTCCATGAATATGTTTGTTTCTTTCATCCTACAATATACTTCCACATCATCATTAATGTCAAGAATATTTTTTTATGATTATATTTATTATGAAAATATTTATCTTTGAATTTACCTCAAATATCTTTCAAAGGATCAACAACCCTTCCCATGGTATCCCAACATATAAGTAACTTTAAAATTAAAATATGATCTTCGAGATGTAGACTTGTAAAATTAGGGCCATTGATAGAACTAGGATTTACCTATTCATAGTAGATAATTATGGACTAGAGCAACCTTGGAATTATTTTAATCCCCATAAATGCTTCTAGTCAATTGAAAAGTAATCTCCTATTCAGATAACTTTAGAAGAAAACATATTTGAAAGAATAAATGTTACACACCAGTTCCCTATAGTATTAAAACTAGTAAAAATAATAGTCACTAGATTTTATATAGGAGCTTATGACTTAGATAGGTTGGATATTGGCCTCACATTAACATCTTGGTATATTGTTGGATAAAACTAGTAATGTATCTTTTGTATCTGATGCTTGAATTTGTGGATATGAAACATGTCAAAATTATCAAAAACTATATCTTCACCCTTTGATTTCCATGAAGGTCATCCTAGTAGGATCATTGTAGCACAAAGAACATCCAATGAGTAAGATAATATATGAAAATTACCATCCTTTTTGACCTGATGATATTATTAAACTAAGTTAAAACTAAGTATTTCTTCAAAGGCAAAGATGTTCTTATGGTCAAAGTTTGATGATAGAAGTGGTATTCAACCTTCATATACATCAATATATTGAGATCAAAATAACCAAGTCATCAAATCCATCTCAATTCTTACCTCTCATCTAAATTTGGAGATGGGAATAAAGGTAACATTCATTTTCTACAGAAAATTCATAGCAGTAGTTGCCCAACTCTTTAATGTATCACTGGCATCATGTTATTTCAACTACTCTATGGGGTTATACATAATGTTAGGTTTAATCAATTTATATTAATTTTAAAACTCAACACCAACTATATATGAACATGCAACTTTATAATTTGGTGTATTTAATGTGTCTTTTGTGTAAGTACATACAACTCAAATATTTAATAACACTTCAATATGGGGTAATCCATCTAGGTTAGTTTCTTTCATGTGAAATGCTACTAATTTTTATGGCCAATAGGTCATCTATGGATTCTCTTTTTTGAAGTGAATAGTTTGACAAATAATGGGTAAACTATCCACATAGACTTATGAAGTCAAAATTTGTATCCATGTACTGTTGGATTGTTCTCTTATAGAATAAGGGTTTAGATCAACTTTGATCTAAATCTAATATTGTAATTTATATTTAATTTTGATACTTAAAATTATGAAAAAGATAGATAAACAAAAATATATGAGTTCTCAGTTATTACATGTTTAATTTCAAATGAAATTAAAATATATTTAAAGATATACAAGTCATTTTACTAGACAGTAGGTTTGAAAATATAATGATTCGTAAGTGATAATTAATTATTAATGAATGGATTTATTTCCATTTGAATTTAGTTAATTAACTTATGCCTTCATGAAAGCTTTCTTGGATAGATGCCAATTTATCATAACTTTTAAAAGCTAAGTCATCCCTTTGATTATTGGTTTTCATTAGTGGCCCAAATGTATACTATTGTAATAAACAATTTCATCTATAATAATATGATAATTCGACGTGGCACTTAACCATAATATCACAAACAAATAATTGTTACATTTGAACACTGCATTCTTTGTACTTATGATTGCGTATGCTTGTAAAAGGAAAGGGCATCATATTATTTCCTCAAAATACTTTTCTCTCTCTTCTTTTTTAATAAATTTCAAACCTTACAAGTTTTCATAGGTTCAATATTTAGAAACATGTTAAGACAACACAGTCTCCTTATCGCAAACACTTGTACAGCCTCTTAGAGTCTTGAAATGGAAGGTAGGAGACTTGAAATAATGCACATGTGGACACTTCTCACATCATTTCAAACTACTTTAACTAAGTCATTTCATATTTTATATATGAGGGTGTGAGGTATAGACACATGGAAAGCCATTTACAAATAAATATTCATGACACATGAAGTGAAATCGACTCCATAATGAACCTCAATTCTCTACAAATAGCCCTGAATAGACATAAAATATGTGTGACTTCTCACCAAAAAAGGGGAATTGAAAATAGAAACATACATGATGCATAAAATATCCAAGCTATTTTTTAAAGATAAAACAATGGTATAAATTTAAGATAGTTTTATAAAATAAAAATGATTGACAAAGTTTAGGATTTCATTTTCACATACAAAAGGGACATGCAAATTAAATTGGTAAATTCATTTAATAAGTGCGTCTACAATTTTATTTAGATAAATGGTGTAGGTGTTGGTCATAACAAATGTTTAATTTTGTGAGGAACTATTATAATATGTTAGACTTTAGAAATTATTGTTAAAACAATGAATGATAATTTACATTAAATTTTAAAATTTCATATTATTTGTAAAAATATAAATTTTCACACTAAATGTGATGTCATATGCTAAATAAAAATATGAGCTTCAATGAAAGAAGTGGTACTCGTGTGCGTAATGTATTAATTTCCTTACTTTGATTTTGAGCTAACAAACATTCAATCAATTATTTCTCTAAAAGTTTAAATTTTTTAAAACATTTCTCATATTTGTATAACTATTATTTTAACTCATGGGAATGGTTATAGGTCTTGATCCAATACCATGTAGTTGTATATAGACCTAATGGAAATTACATAAATCACCTTCAAAAGGAAATTTATTATTGTTTCTACTTATTTTTTTTGAAGAATAATTATTTTTTTTAAATTATTTTTAATTGTCTATACACATCAAAAACTAATATAACCAGCTTAGAAGACAAACATATATTTTAGAAAAATAATATTTTTTATATAATCAATCTTGAAAATTTATTTTGATTTTCTTATCTCGAAAACAAAAAATATTGCTGAATCAGAAACAACTCACAGTCATGAATCTTTAATAAAAAGAAAATAAAAGAAATATTAAAATAAGTTGAGTGATATAATTCGAATCCTTTCCATATCTCCATGTCCATAATATTTTATTGTGTTAGATTATTTAAGCCAACTGAATTTTTTTCCCCATATAAATATATGAAATTCAGATGGAATTTGGGAAAGTTATTTACTTAACTACTCTAGTTGTCTTTGAAGACTCATTCAAAATTTAAATATAAACAATTTATATTGTACTAAAATAATAACAAAAACTATTACCATCTACGAAAATTGGAATTTCTAATCTATGAAAATGAGAAAAATAAAGCAAACAAAAATAAATCTACTATAGTAACTACTCATACTTCTAAACCAAAACTTACTATTATTCTAAAATGTTCCCAGTTCAAGAAGCCATAAAGTAATACTTTAATTGATGCCCATTATCTATAAAATTCAAATAATTATTTTGGAAGTATTTTAATTTAAAATCATAAATAATTCGATATGGACCAATCCAATATCAATCAAACTTGCCATTCTATCCTTTCTTCTCATATGCACTATCCCAAAGAAAGACCAAAATCTAAAATTAAGGAAATTTTATAGAGATTACACATGCACATTATATCTATAAAATATCAAACATTATTTACTAAATTTTATTATCATCTTACATATATTCTTACATAAATTGATACATTGGTATTATAAAATTAATAGGGAAAATGGGTTGTTGACCATACACTAACATGAAGGGTGAAGCTTTGATGTTTTGCTTATATCCAGTGTTTTCTAACAGAAACACATATTTAAGAAAATATTTCAACTCTCTTGGTTTATTTTCCATAAAAAAATTTATAGGATCAATCAAGTTATTATAGGTAAATTCAATAATTTTGTTTATTAAGGTAAAGATATGGGTTACTATTGGGTCCTACCTCAATATAAAATCCAAGCCTAAAACTAGAGAGAGAAACAAAATATAGTAGGTAGAATTAATCTAGAAAAAAGGTTATTTATCAACAACATAAAAATAATAAAGAAATAACAAAGACCTAGTCAAAAATATAACACAAGACTAACAAGTTTACATATTTATGTCTTTAATGACATGATTTCATTCCTTAACCTAGTTACTAAGAATGATCTTCATGCCCTTAACTTTCTTGTAATCAGTTTTTGCATCCTTGACTTTATCATCAACCCTAGTTAGCTTACTCAAATGAACCTCAATTCATTATTATTTTCCATGTTTTATAAATTACCTAAGCACATTAATGTTAGAGATATAAATTTTAATGGTCATATTACTCATTTGTAACAATTGTTGAATATGACACTCCATAATTTTAGTGTCACTCTCTAGCCTTTCTTCCCCAGATTCCAAATCATGAAATCTCATACTATCCTCATCATTAAAAATCTTGTACTAGTGGGAACTAGGAACACCAACATCTGTAATGTTTTTCTTCTTGTATTTCAAGATCGTAGCCAAACTTTTATGTAAATATACATTCTCCATTAGATAAATAATTTTGACTTATAATTTAGTACACAATAATAATTTTAATCATCTCCCATCTTCCTTTTCACCATTCTATGATCTTCCATAGCAATAACATTATACTTCAAATTAGTGTTCCTAGTAATAAGTTTAAAATCCTCCTTGGGACTATGAACTGACAAGCTTGTCAACTCTTCTTATTGCTCATTCTATTTATCCACTTTTTCTTCATCCTTCTAAGAGGCTAGCACGAAAAAGGCTATGATTTTATTAATATAATACTTAGTCCACAGTAGAAATGATTGAGAGGCATCTAAAAATGATGTGGTCATCTCCTTGCTACTTCTTGCTCGACTTAAACCAAGGTGAGAGGACCTAATGGGTAGCTTTCGCAAATGGAGATATTCTACAATTCAAACTCTATGGGGATTTTTTGTATAAAGAGACACAAATATGACTATAACACAACCAAACTTGTTCAATCCACCTGTGAAGGGTTATCACATGGAATGAACAAATGCTCTAGATCACATACAAGCTACTGGAAATAGATGGAAAAATGACTGCAATCTTCTTCTAGACAATTTTTAACATGGGTTGAATGGAAAATGTTAGTGCTAGTCTTCAAAGTACAAATTAAAAACATATGTTATGTACACAATATTTATGCATCTATAGGTAAATAACACTTACAATATACAAAATGATGTACTATTTGTAGCGTAGGATATGGTAAGAAAGTTTATTGGTTATAAAAAGGGGGTGGTGTGCTAGTGGTTTTCAAATAGCTGAGATTACTACAATATTCATGACATCACTTATTACAAATATTTAAAAGACTAAAATCCAAGATAATTGGAACTATCAAGAGTAATTTAGAGTTATTAGTGCCAATGAAATGTAAGCACTCAAATGATCTTAAAACTATAGAACATACACTAAAACTAGAATCTCATAAACCTTTTCCCATTGAATCAACAAACCTAGGGTTCCCTAACAAGTTATTCAGAAATATATTTTTGAATATAATGTAGAAAGGGATTTATAATCCAAATCTAAGCCCAAGATGACAACTAGTAATGAGCATAGAGAAAGATGTCCAATCACCAATATTTATAAAATAAATTACTCCACTTCATCAAAAGTGAATATTAATGACCATAAATATTTTCCATTAATATCAATGTTTCAAAATGCTGCCATGGGGATAAGCATGGTGGATTTACTCCATGTTTGATGGGGAGACATATAAACATGCTCTTAGAGATTACTAATGGCTATACAATAGTAACCATGTTAATAACAGAGGCAAAATACACACAATAGTTAATCCCAAAGTTTATAAGAGGCTACTCTTGGAGAGAAACACAAAGACCAACAATAACCAAAGAATAGGGGACAAAACCTCTATTTATACACTTTTTACCCTTGTTATCAATACAAAAATGTGGGTTGAATTTTACAAATTTCAAAATTTTAGTGAACACCTCAAAGTCCTACCAAGATGATACTAAATGGAAAAAATCCCTTTAACACACCTAGAATCTACACCCATTTGCATCAAAAATCATTTATCTAACTATCTCTACAAGAAATGATGAAGATTTGGAGCACATTCTTTGATTTCTTCATTAGAGATGCCTTCAAACAAGATAGAAAGAGAATATTCATGGTGGAGACCAAAAAACTTTGTATTCATGTGTAACTTTTTAAAGATACCCTTGACCACTTGTTTTCATTTTTGAAACCTCATAGATAGATTCCCTTCACTTTATGCATGCCATGGAACAACCTGCTCTTATAATGATGGCATGGGGAATGTTCTAGATCCATTGTTATTCGAGTGATTTTTCTTTGAGCGACCCACATTGGATTTTCATACCTACAATATATCACTCCATTAGAGGTGATAAAATAGGAAAAACATTAGAAAATGCAGTACCTAGGTTATTTTAAACTTTTTACCTTTTGGCTCTAACTTGTTTTTCCACACCTTGCATTTTGCACTTTTGATTTTATACGATTTTTATTTTTACACTTTGAAATTTTACATTTGCTTTTTTCACTTGGAATTTTTAGGGTTTCCTTCATATTTCCCATTCTAATGCATAAATAGATTATTTTCACTTTCTGACCTTTTATTAAAATCCTAGCGCCTTTCATAAATTTTTAATTTGAAAATTACACAATTGTAATTTTCACATGTAATTCCCCTTAGAAGGTCCCTTTATAAATTACAAACTTGCAAATTAAAACATTATAATTCACATTGGTAGTTGCCCTTAGGGATTATAGAACTCCAAATACATTTTCATCTTTTATAAAAGTGCAAATTGCATTTGGGGTTCCCATTTCCCTCAAAAGCACTTCATAGGGAATCTAGAACTCCAAATGCACTTTGTACATTTGAAAAAGTGAAAATTATACTTGGGGTTCCTATTTACTTGAAAATCATCCTTGAGTTGATTTTTCCATGTGCTTTGACTATTGGGATTGGGAGAGTTAACTATAATTTGCATGTTGTATTTTGAGACCTTGCCTTTTGCAAGTTGCCTTTTTCCACATAGTTTTTCTACGGACCTTGGGGCCTCATATGTAATTTTTGGAAACTTGAAATTTTTGGATTTTTTAAATTGTTTCACCCAACTCCATTTCCAACAACCTAGTTTAACATAATACTCATGTATTTGATTTTTTTACCAAAAGCCATCCATTCATTACCCATTGTTTGATTCTCCATTTTTTTATCCACATATGGTAATAACTTATCCCCTTTCTTGCCTAATGGTATAGTTTTTGGGTCATTATTTATGCCTTTTACAACTTAAGATGCTAACTTCTAGTCCCTTATTTCAAACTCATTTATGTGTTTTACATAGTTAGTGAAAATTGTTAATGTATGCTCATATTTCTCAAGTGGAAGAGAAAAACTTACATCTCTAATTCAAGACTTTATGGAGTTAAGGTGTAGGTACAATGTATAAAAAATAAAATATATGGCTACCTTTAGTCACAGGGTGCAAATCAAGCAATGGAGACAAATTTTGCCTTAGCTTTTCAATCACCAAGTTGCTTAGTTTTGAGTAGAGAAAAAATCTAATATCTATTTCCAATCTAATTCCATTTTACTTCTATTTCCAGTAGGAGATGCATTTACATTCACTATTGAAAAATTTTCAAGGAATAATCCTTTTTATCATGATATACAATTGGTTATCCTATCCAGAGTAATGTCTTTAACTATTGTAACATTTAATTTAATATGCTTACATAATGACCTCACATTGATTTTTATTATGTATTTACCATCAACTATGACCTTATATTAAGACTAAAGTATTTGAATATCACCATATCTAGCCTAGTTAGATAACTGAAGTCAACATGTTCTAACTTAATTATTCCCTCTGTGTGTGCAAATTATTTACCCCTTTGATCATCAGGGGAGTTTATGTTATCTTGTCAACTATTTCAAACATGAATCTCATGTCTTTGATTCCTTTGATTATATTATGGGTCATGGCAAGATACTCTACCATGTCAAGGTTTGTGATTATGAGGACCACAAAGGTTTTTATGACATAACCACATGTAGGTTTTTAAACTCTTATGAGAGTATATGAATACCATAGGGAAAGTCCATAGGAACTAAATATGCAAAATTATTCCACAATAATATATTATTCCTAAAATTTGTCCTTGGTTAAAGGATCTCTTATGAGGATCACCTATTTCTTGACTAAAAAGATCAATCAATTTTTCTTCAACATAAAAGGCCATAACAATTTAGATGTTGCTAACTACTTCTATAGCGAATGTGTTAGCCTTCAAAAAATCCTTCATTAGGTGTCCATCATAGCCATGCATAAATAACATCTCACTCATCTAGGAAATAATGAGCATAGGGTTAGTGGCTAACATGACCAGAGTGATTTGTCATTGCTCAATGAATGCAAATATAAATGTTGTGATGATGAACGCCCTATTTCAAAGGAAAAGTGTGTAGTGGTATAAAATTAGTGTCCCAATAAAAATTTTATTGTATTTCATTTATGAAGCCTCCTATTATCTTTTATCCTAAAAAGGGCATGCTTATAAAGATTTAATCCTTTTGAATCCTATGTTTACATACGTCAATTATTTTGATTTTTCCTACCCATTTCTCCATACCTTGGTTTGTGGGATCTAAAGATGGAGATGCACATTATAATTTACACTTCATGGTGGTTCACATTTTTTATAAGACTCCCTTTTTCACCACATTTATTTACCACACTTTCACGAGCTTCATGGTTCATTTTGCAACTTTTCCTCCACCACATACATATCATGGGATTTTTATATAATCTTAGAATTAATTTTAGACATTTGGACCTTTAAAATCATCAGACTATGCTTTACATTTTTAAAAGTTGTGTTTGGTAGCATGGATCCCTAATGGAGCTTGAACCCTTCATTTGCATGTTTCTTAGTCAACCTTGCATTCAATGGTGAAATTTTTGCCAACTATCTCTTGCATCCATGCATTTTTTTAGAATTTGTCTTTGCATTTACATGATAGGTCTGTTAGGGCATGGTTTATGAATGCTAATATATTTACATTAACTTTCTATCTCCAATGTGGCAGGCTCCATATCTCCATTGCTTGGTTGTATTTAGAAACCTTACTAGATTTTCTCCCTTGATGCCACATAAGCTAGAAAAGGGCATATAAAATTTGTTAAAATTCAATAACCAACATTGGATCTCGATCAGGGATGTATACCCCTTGTGGGTATAAAAATAACCTTAGAGCATAAGACCAAGTGCTGATCTATTGGACCACAAAGTCAACACTTAAGCAATTTCATAATAAACACCCATGAAGGCTCAAAAAAATAATGGAAGACTAACAAAAATAGATCAAGATGATCTGAAAATAAATGCATGAGAAAACATATGAAAATAAAAATGTACAAATAAGGCCCAAAGTAGAGGTGCAATAAAACAACAAAAAAATAAGACTATATACTATATAATTATGTACATAATCATGAGCTTAGTTGAGCAAATTTTTTAGATTTTTTCCACCAATTGGTGGCTTTGGCATCTCATCATCCCTTAATTTCTTGAATTTTTCTAGTAGGTTGGTAACCAAGATGAAGTAAACCAATATTTGCACTTGCTTAAAAGTATTGTTGCTAGGCTATGATGGGATGACACTTTAAAACAAATCCTCTTTACATGCTCTCAAATATAGATATGAACCAACTAATAGATCATGGTACCTTTTTATATAATATAAATAAACTTATTTTTTAGTTTTAATCCAGTGAGTACCAAGCAAGAGTGGCTCAAGATCAATAATGTCATTCATGCACTCAAATTAATGTTTGAAATAAGTCTAAATTTTATCTTATTTAGGGGCATAAAAGATAACCCCATATCCATTGAATATCATTCTTTGAACAACACCTTTGTTATGAAACCCATCATCAAGAATAATTGGTTGTTTAAAAACATCCATATTCCCAAAGATGTTACCTAGTTCTATATTTGTCTGTGGCACTTTAGTTAGATCAAACTTCATATCTTCAATTACATCATGATTTGGTAACTCATTTTATTATGTCATATTAGGATCATAATCAAATTCATACACTGGGACCTTCTTGATCACACTCCAAAATTGATCAACATTAGTATCCCTCATCATTTTCATGGAGGTACATAAATTACATGGGGATTGTTGATAATTAAACATCATAAGATCACCATCATCAGACATAGACTTAGGATCATTTACATCTTCATCTACTGGCTTACCAGTGTCATAAAGAGGATGCAGAAGGAAGAATTTATCACACCAATCAATGTCAAAATCATAATTCACTACATTTACCTTGGCATGCAATGGATCAAGAACTTCTTTTCCAGACCCTATGTTTTGATTTCTATCATCATGTAAAGGCCCTTTTACTATTTGATATAATTTTTGAGCTTTCTCCTATCTTGTAGACCCATGAGGCAGCCCCTTCTCATTGATTGCTAACTTTTAGGACATTTCTTTGATAGAGAAGGCTAATGTTTTCACCTTCCCTTCAAGGTTGGTTGTCTTTGTGGACTATATTTTTTCTAGACTGACCAATTTTACATCAGTCCATTAATTCAAGGGATTTACCATAACCTTGACGTTATTCTCAATTTGGATGGCCATATTGTACACCAACCATAGGTTACTGGGAACCTTATCCCTCAAGTACTATATAGCCTTTTTGTCAAAGGCATCATAATATTTTATCAAGCATGTTGTATCACTAGGCCTTATGTTTTTGGGAATATTCATCATAGATTTATTGAACCATGTGTTGAGGTCTCTCACACACTCATTACAATTCTTCTTGATGTTATAAAATTTAGCTGACAAAAATCTTAGATCAATTATTTCACCATATTAAATTCTAAAATCATTCTTCATTTCATCCCATAAATCAATGCATCCATGGGGAAGGGAATTGAACCACTCACATGCATCTTCCTTTAGCATTTACAAAAACATTCTAATGCACATATCCTCATGATGAAACTCATAATCTTAAATGATATTGTGAAAAACCCTTAAGTGTTGATCATCACTCACTGCATTGTTTCCTTAAAACCTTAGAAGGTATTTCCTTACTTCATTCAAAACTTAATTGAGATAACTTTCCATTTCATCAAAATTAATAGGTCTAAATATGAGAATGTAGAGTACATGATGCTTATTTTCACCTTGATCCATATGCCTCATGATTGGTTTAATTGGAGATTCATGAACAACTAGTAAAGGGATATGAGGGGATGAGTGAGGTGGACTTGGTAGATCAAACTTATGAGGGGATTTAGATGGTTGAGGAGATGTATAATAAATAGGATTGTATCATTATTAATGATTAAAATAAATATGACAATCCTAAATAATAATAATTTCAACAAAATGTTTAGGATTACCAAAATATTGATAGCTCAAATAGTATTTTTAAAGCTACACTTTGCTTTTCAATAGGCCTCCAAACTTGTCTCCTTCTTTTTTGCTAAACAATTAGGGGTGAGATAAGTTTCTTTGATGATTCACCTTTCAAGGATAACCTTAATCCTTCCAAATTTACAAGCAAATACCTCTCAAATATGAAGATATTCGAAGTGGACAATGATCTTTATTTGAAACTAGAAGATTTTTTTGGAGTCATCACTAGAATCAATATTCTAGAATATAACCATTTATAATCTTGTAGTGATACATACATAAACCATATATTTCTGAAATTAGTGATGATGTACGAAATCAAAGACAACGAAATTTTTAGATTCATGTTCAAATAGTGAAAACCACCTCAAAACATGATAATATCAAAGCACTTTTAACAAATTCAACATATGTCATTTATCAAATCTTTTAATTTTTTGGCACATCCCTAGTGAAGTTATACAACATTGATCAACAAGATAGAAAAATAAATCTAAAATAACCCTAGCTTTAAAATTAATGAGATAATATGAATAAACTTAGTCTAAAAATGCAACTGAGATTACTTACAAATAATATTAGTAGAGAAAATTTGTAAACTTGAAACTAATAATGAGCTCTCTACAAGAGTTACCAGTAACACAAGTGACCATGAATTCAATTTAATCCCTAAAAATGACACTAGTTGAATGGTGACATTGAAGAACCAAAGATAGTCAAAATAACACAAAGAGATAGATAACATTTAAAATGGTAATATCTCTCTAAAAGAGTCCCAAATAATGGTTCCAGTTGAGTTGTGGTGTTGAAAAACTAAAGATAATCAAATCAATGCAAATAGAGGACAAAAACTTTTAAAATGATAGCAACTCTCTACAAGAGTCTCTGACAACAAAAGTGACATAGAATTTAATTTAATCCCTGATAATGGTACCAGATGAGTGTTGTTTCTCATTTGTACACCTCTTATTCCTAGAATTTCACACTTGAAGAAAATGTTAATAAAAGATGAAAAAACCCATTAGTGTGTCATTGTAGCCAGGGAAGGGTTTGTTATCAAGAATGGACTGAATGTATAAAATGACTGAGGGGTATATACAAACACTATGGTTATCTCCTTGATACTTCAAGCTTTACCTAAACTAAAGTGAGATAACCTAAGGGGTAACTTTCTAAAATGGAGAGATTATGTAATTCAACCTTTGTGGGGATTCTTAGAATAAAGAGACATAAATATGACCAGGGCACAACAAAACTTGTTCAATCCACCTGGGAAGGGTTACCACACAGAATAAACAAATGCTCTAGATCACATACAAGCTACTATAGATATATGGGAAAGTGACTACAATCTTCATTCTAAATAATTTTCAACAACATGGGTTGAATGTAAAACTATAGTGCGTGTATTTAAAGTATAAACTACAAACACATGTTATGTATGTAATACTTATGCATATACAGTAAAATAATGCTTATACTATGCAAAGGGGTGTATTATTTATAGGGTAGGATAGTCTTTTAGTTATAAAAAAAGTGTGGTGTGATAGTGGTTTTCAAACAATATGGATTCATGCAAAATTCATGACATCACTTGTTGCAAATATGCAAAAAATTAAAATTCAACCCAGCAGAAACTATCAAGAGTAATTTGTAGCTATTGGTGCCAATGAAATTCAAATAACCAAATGATCCTAAAACCCTAGAACATACACTAAAACTACAATCTAATATACCTTTCTACATTGAATATAAAAACCTAGGGTACCCTAACAAGTTATTCATCAACTTGTTTCCACACACAATGTAGAAAGGGATTTATAATCCACATGTAAGCCCAAGTTGATAACCAGTAATGAGCATATAACAAGATGACCAATCAATAAAATAACTATACTTCATCAAAAGGAAATAGTAAGAACCATAAATATTTTCTATTAACCTAAAATAAATACTTACATACATTAATGTTTCAAAATCCTGCTATGGGGGCAAGCATGGTGGATTTGCTCCATGTTGGATAGGGGAGACCTATAAACATGCTCTCAGAGCTTGGTAATGGCTATATAGATACAACCACCTTATCAAGATATGCAAAATACACATAAAAATGATCCCATAGTTTGGAAGAGCCTATAATTGGAGAGAAACACAAAGACCAATTACAACCAAAGAATAGGGGATAAATCCTCTATTTATACACTTTTTACCCTTCTTTTCATATCTAAGAATGGGGGTTGCATTTTAAATTTTTAAAATTTCATCTAATACCTCAAATTTTTAATAAGATGTTACCATATAGCAAATACCCTTTACAACATCTAGAATCTTCACCCATTTACATGAAAAATCATTCCTCTAACTACCTCCGCAAGAGATGATGAATATTTGGAGCAAATCCTTTAAATTCTTTGCTTGAGATTGATTTAAATGAGATAGAAGGAGAATATTCATGATGTAGGTTGAACAAACCTTGTCTTCATGTATAACTACCTTAAGATAACCTCAACCACTTGCTTGCATAATTAGAAGCTCCTGAACATATGCCCTTCCCTTTATGCATGCCATGGAACAACCTACTATTACAATGATGGGATGGGAATATTTTGGATCCACAACTATTCATGTGATATTCCTTAGAGTATATAACCTTGGATATGTATACCTATAATATATCCCTTCCAAAGAGGTGATTGACCAAGAAAAACATGAGAAAATGTAGTACTTAGGTTATTTTCACCTTTTTACCTTTTGGCTCCAACTTGCTTTTCCACACCTTGAATTTTGGACTTTTTCTTTTTTGTAAATTTACTTTTTTACACTTTGTAATTTCACATTTGAAATTTTTCACTTGGCCTTTTTATGGTTTCCTTCATATTTCCCCTTTTAATGCATAAATGCATTATTTTCACTTTTTGACCTTTTGTTGAAATCTTGGCCTCTTTTACAAATTTGCAATTTACAAATTGTATAGTTATAGTTTGCACATGTAATCCCCCTTGGAAGGTCCCATTATAAATTATATATTTACAAATTGTAGCATTGAAATTCATACTTGTAGTTCCTTTTAGTCATACAAAATGTCAAAATTGGTAGCTTAAGTGCAGCTTATGACACCCAACCCATTGGTATTTCTTGCATGATCTAATGACCCTTATAGACACATTTTTTGCTTATTCCCAGTCATCTTGAGCTTTCCAAATAATCATTCCACCTCAACCAGGCAATATTTCCTAGGCTAATCTTATCCCCCCTACTCTCGAACCTATAAGATAGGAGCACCCAACATGGAATATAATGCTAGACCCTAGGGTGTCTTATTTTGATGATCTTATCTAATTGCATTTTGAGCTCCAATGGTTATTTCCTTCTAATTTATATCCTTCATCTTGTCATTCTATCACAAATAAATTTAACCCATGACCAATATATCTCTATAAAACCACATTTAAAATTGATTGATAAGGAGATTTGGAAATATTATAAAGCAAACAAGAATATAAGAAAAATGAATGAGGTAAATTTCCCTATTCTTTGCATAAAACAATCCAAAATAGCTACAAGCATATCCAAATCCTCATAGCAATCCCTGGCCACATCAAGCACACCTAATTTAGCATTTTTTCATCTACATTACATTATTATATGAAGAACATTATGTGAGGTAACTACATAGGGATTTATCCCTCTTCAAAGTACTCGTATGTAGGCAACGTGCCCACACAAGGGGTGTGGATACACATTCAGTGGATCTTACACACTCTAACCCACCTTCTTTCACAATTTTTATCAAAGCACAATAAAGTCTAGTGTTTTAATATTGAATCATCTCTATAAGGAATTTAATATACTTTTAGTAGTTAAGATTTCACAAGTAGGCTCAAACAAGAACAAAAAATAAAACCTAGAAAAATTAGGTCTCTATGAGTGGTTTTAAAAATAATGGTAGAAGAGGAAAACAACACCAAACTCTATGGTATCCTATTGTGGTGGTCCTATCCTTTAATAAAATGAAAGCCATATCCTGATTTGTGACACTATCCCAGTTGTACACAACCAATATCAACCCCTAAAATAGCCATTTTAATTTATTTTAAGATAAGTCTTATTTTTTCCATATTTATTTCTATTTATAGAAAGGTTAAATATATAAATAAATTATACAAATTAGTGGTTAAATTATTGGAATATTATTTATTGATTTAGTCAACCTAAACCCTTAACTAATTTAGGAATAAGACTCAAATATTCTCAAAAATGTTAAATCATTTGGTGAACCCGACATGAAATAGATCACGATGACCCATATCACAATCACCCCTTGGTCTTTAACATGAATTGGTAGCTAAACCCATATCATAGTTACCCCTTGTGATAAATTTTGTGTGATCATATGTACGTGATGTTGATATAGATTCTCATGCTACTTCAGATGATGATATGACACCCACACTCATAGATGACTATTTATGTGGATTGAGCTTTAAACTAATTGGCCAAAGAGAGTAATGATATGACTCTAGATATCTCATTACACATCCTACATTACTCTTAGCATATCACACTACACATTCATGATATACTCCACATTCTTGAACACAAATAGATCACTTGGCACATATAGTTCACATGTTTACCTCTATGGATATAGAGGCAATAATTCAAACTTATGCAACCAACACACATCATCAATCACAGATTATACTATAGATGCTACTTGATTATGGATTAATCACACTATTTATAGTATGATGTAGATCTATTAGCAGGTTATCGCAACAAGATGGTCACCCATTTTATATCTTTCACAGATCACAGGCCATTATACAAACTCATATACATATTTATAATATAGATTGGATAAACTATAGGTTTAGGGTATTATTTAGATTACATCACCACTAACACGAGCTATACCACTCCCATTGAAACTATCTACTACCAGAGCTAAATGTCCAAGAGGAGACTCAATATCTTCACCACTAGAGCAACCTTTAGTTCACCATCGATAGGATGACACCATCACAAGTGATAAATCTCTGACTACATAAATAACGTATATCTTACTAACACCTAAGGAGATAGCCACCATGCATACATAATCTATAGCATTTGATGATACTTATGATGATGGTCATGATTCCTTCCTCCATCTCCGTCCTCAGTGGGCTCCATCCTTGAAGACTTTACCATCTCTAGCCTAGTCTTTTATGTCACTATGTACATATTTCCTTATTCATATGCTTGTACATAGTTTCCTTTAAACTTACTTGTACATAATTTTTCAAAATTACTTGTATATAGATTCCTTTCAATTACTTGTACATAGTTTCTGAGTATTTTTTGTAAATTGTCTCCTCATAATTCATTATACATAACATATACTTGAAATACCAAAAACATTCAAATCTATATAAATACAAAAAACATAGCACAATATCAAAATACAAAAACATTGAAATACACTAAAAATACAAAAAATAATATAAAATTTTAAAATACAAAAAAAAAATAACATTCAAAAATTTAAAATCATTTCAATTGTATGCATTATCCATGATTTACCTTTTTACTACCATTCTATACTTAAATTTTGATTTTTTATGCTATTATTTGTCAATTTATCTACATTACCATGCTTCACTTGATTTCTTTAAATGTGTGAAGTGACTCATAGATCTTTAATTGATTTAATCTACCCACTGAGGGGGCATCCTACTTCATACATTTGAGACACATATTGATATATCTACCCACTATGGGCATCTTCTACATGACTATCCCATCCAAATTATGTCATTCTTACACCACACACTTTAGTTATCATGTTAATGTACATTACTTACTAGCTTACATAGATCACTCTACCGATACTCACTAGTATATAGCACTTATGTGTTTTTTAGCATATACCTAGTCTTTTACTTGTGTCTTTCATATTTTCAATTCTTGATTTGATTATTTAAATGCAATTGTATATCTAGTATTTACATGCTTTTCTTTGTTACTTTGCCTATCTAGATGTGATTGCATTTCTTATTTCCTATATGATCTCTTCTCTGTGCCTTAGGAAATTTACCAATGTCCTTTGCTTTTACTCTTATATGTACCTGTGACCCTTGTGCCAACCTTGATTATTTCAATTTTATGTGTATATAACATTTGAACATCCCTTTTATTATTGATTCCTAGTTTGAGTGACATGTGACCATGTCCTTTATTGGTTTGGCCCCTTGGCCACTTTTGTATGATTCTTGCTTCTTGTCATGTATGATTATTTGCTTCTCAATTTTTTTAATGCCATGATCCACATTATGAATTCTCTTGCTTTCTTAGATGTCATGATGGAAATCTTGATCCATCACTCATTGAAAACTAACAACTAACAACTAATAACTAACTAGACTTCTAATTCCAATTCACTATATTGCACATGTTATTACATTTTTATATCTATCTAGGCATACCCCTGATGATCTAAGAATATCTCATACAAACCATGTTATATCTTGAGATATCTTGTCAATTATAGTTTCTATATCATGTTATTCAAAACATAAGATACTTTCAAGCCTCTTTCTTCTGAGGATAGTCATTGCATGGTCTTCATTACTACCCTCAGATTAGGGGGCAATAAACATGTGTTTTATCATAGAGATAAAAACCTATAACTAGTCAAAAAATAGTTTTAAAAACACCTAAAATAATAGTCATAATTTAGAACAGGTATAATATACTAGATAGATAGTGACAATTACAAAACAGTCTTTAGAATCAACATAGGATAAGAGCACCATGTTTGGACTACAACACCAGATAATAGAGTGTCCTATTTTATCACTAATATCCAAACAATAAAAATACCATATTTTCATGAAATAGATAGAAACATAAGACCAATTATAGTTTTGTCAGTAAAATATCAGCTTAAAATTTGTAGTTTTAGTATAGTTTTTCTCCAAGAACCTAGATATGGGGGACGTCATGCATGACATGATGGTTTTCACTTAAATTTTTAGATACAAAATTTGGTATAACCATCAAATTAGAATGCATGTTACAAACACAAGTGATTAGGGGAAAAGTGCATGGCATATTTGCTTTCTCTCCTTTATAGTTTATAATATTACCTAGGCATTCTTAATAGGTGCATGTCATATTCCATTTGCATGTGGTTAGCATAATTCTTGAGTGGCTTAGACAAAATCCTATTGCCCATTTATGGAGTGGATTTCATATAGGCCTAATCTCCATCTTTTTATAAATAACCAAGAGTGGCTTAGTTTTTAGCACACATTCAACTATCCATGCCATATTGCCAGATTATAGAGCATTTATGGCCTTCAACAACCATCGTATATGACACACATTCATACTAGTATCAGTTTATAGCTTTACTTCACAAGGCAATGATGGAGCCAGAGGACTAACTAGTCTTTGTATTCTTGAGCCACCTAATCAAAGGGATTGGATACATATTACAGACATTGATTAGCAGACACATGATCACATAGCTTTACTTAGTGGGTCATAATCAAGCTAAAGGGACAGCCTTTGTATTCTTGAGCCACTCTTAGGGAGCTGATCACTCAACTCCATTCATGATATTACTATTGGTATAACATCATTTAGAACATACGTAATAGCATTTAGAATCACTTAGCACAACAATAATTTTTGTATTAATCCACATACTCAGTGAGGTGTATTCCTTCTTTTATCTTCCTCTTTCTTTTAGCTAAATTTTATACATTTTTACTTTAGACATATCATGTCTAGTAAGAAATGATCTAATCCTAATTTTTTTTTGTAGATTTATGCTTAAAAACATTCTCTCTCTATGTACACCCAACATTACATAGCTTCATGAGCTTTACCCTTGCAGCTAAGTTTAGGTACACATTATATTTTTCCTTTATCTTAGCGTTTCACTTTGCTAAATCACTAGAATAAAGGGTGAAGAAATTTAGTGATATAAAATGTCAAAGTTAGTAGCTTGAGTGTGGCCTATGACACCAAACCCATAGGTCTTTCATGAATTATCTTATTACCCTTTTAGACACCTTTTTTGCTTATTCCCAGTCATCTTGAGCTTTCCAAACGATCATTCCACCTTAGCCAAGTAGTATTTCCCAAGCCAATCCTATCCCCCCCAAGTATCGCACCTATAAGATAAGATCATCCAACTTGGACTATAGAATCAGACCCTAGGGTGCCTTATTTTCGTGATCCTATCTAATTTCATCTTGATCTCCAATAATTATTTTCTTCTAGTTCCTATCCTTCATCTTGTCAGCCTAGTACAAATACATTCGACCCATGACCAATTGAGCTCTATAAAATCCTATTCAAAGTTCAATTATAAGGAAGATGGAAAATATTAAATAGTAAGCAAGAATACAAGCAAGACCACTAAGGCAAATTTCCCTATTCTCTGCATATAACCATCCAATATAGCTACAAGCATATCCAAATCCTAATATCACTCCCTAGCCACTTCAAGCACACCCAACTTATCATTTTCATTACACTATTTTACAAATCACATTAAGTGGAAGAAATATATATGGATTTATCCCTCTTCAACATTTTGGTATGTATCCATTGTACCCATGCAAGTGGTGTGGATACACATTCAGTGCATCTTACACATACTAACCCCCTTTATTTCTCAAGTTTTATCAAAGCACAATGAAGTCTAATGTTTGAAGATTAAATAATCTCTCCAAGGAGTTTCATAGACTTACAATAGTTGATATTTCTTAAATAGGTTCACACATGGAAAATGAATAAAACCCAAAAAACTTAGGTCTATGCGAGCAGTTTGGATAACAATAGTAGAAAAGGATAAGGACACTAGACTCTCAAGATTCCTATTTTGATAGTCATATCCTTTCACAAAATGAAAGATATATCCTAATTTGTGACATTGTCCTAGTCATGTAAAACCAATATTATACCCTATGATAGTGATTTACATTCATTTTAAGTTAATTATCATTTTCTCCATATTTATTACTATTTATCAAAAGGTTAAAAATATAAATAAATTATACAAATTAGTGGTTAAATTGTTTCAATAATATTTATTGATTTAGTCAAACCAAACCCTTAACTAAATTATAAATAAGACTCCAATATTCCCAAAAAAAGTTAAATCATTCACCTTAGGGAATCTAGAACTCCAAATACATTTTGCACTTTTTAAAAAGTGTAAACTGCATTTGGGGTTCCCATTTCCCTCAAAATCTCATTTTAGGGAATCTAGAACTCCAAATGTATTTCTAATTTTTTCAAAAGTACAAATTAAATTTGGGGTTCTTGTTTCCCTAAAAAGCATCCTTGAGTTGATTTTTCCATGTGCTTTGACTAGAAAGATTGGGAGAGTTGACTACAATTTGCATGGTGTATTTTGAGACCTTGCATTTTACATGTTTCCTTTTTCCATAGTTTTCTTAGGGACCTTGGGGCTTCATATTAAATTTTTGAAAACATGTAATTTTTGGATTTTTATATTTTTTCACCTAACTCAATTTCCATGCACCTAATTCAGTAGAATACTCATGTATATGATTTTGTACCAGAAGCCATACTTTCATGAGCCATTATTTGATTCTCCATTTTTTACTCCACATCTAGTGACACCTTGTCCTCTTTCTTGCCTAATGGTACACCTTTTTGGTCCTTATTTATGCCTTTTAAAGCTTTAGATGATAAATTCCAGTCCCCTATTTCAAAATCATTCACGTATTTTACATAGTTAATGAAAAATGTTAATGTATGCTCATATTTCTCAAGTGGAAGAAACAACTTTATGTCTCATTTGAGATTTTGTGGAGTTAGGGTCTAGGTACAACATATAGAAAAGAATTTAGCTAGAGGGTGTGAATCAAACAATGGAGACAAATTCTACCTTAGCTCTTCAATCACCAAGTTGCTTAGTTTTGAATAGATCTAAAAACCAATCTCTGTTTCCAATTTACTTTGATTTTACTTATATTGCTAGCATGATATGCATTTTCAGTCACTATTGAAAATGTTTTAGTGAACAATCCCTTGTATCATGATAAATAATTTGTTATCCTATCCATAGTAAAGTCTTTGTCTATTGTAACATCTAATCTAATATTCTTCCATAATGAACTACCTTTGAGTTTTCTTATGTCTTTACCATCGACAATGACCTTCTCTTTAGATTAATGTCTTTCAAGATCACTATATCTAGCCTAGTCTAATAACTAAAGTCAACATGTTTTAACTCAATTATGCCCTCTATGTGCCAATTATTTTCCCCTTAGGTCATTAGTGAATCTCTATTATCGTGTCAATTATTTCAAACATGGAGCTCACATCTTCAGTGCTTTGATTATGTTAGGGGCCATGGTAAGTGACTTTGCCATGTTGAGGGCTATGATTATGAGGACCATGAAGGTTTTTATGATGGAACTGAAGGTAGCCTAAAAGTCTTTTATCAGAGTATATGAATACCAGGGGGTAAGGCCATAGGAACTAAATATGTAGATTTATGCCATAATTATAGCATATTTCTACAATTTGTCCTTGCTTGAAGGATCTCTTGCAGGGTTCACCTTTTTCTCGACTAAAAATATTAATTACTTCTTCTTCAACATAGAAGGCCATAACTATTTAGATGTTTATGACTAATTTTTAATTTAATGTGTTGGCCTTTAGATAAGCCTTACTCAGGTGTCCATCATAGCCATACATAAATAACCTCTCACTCATCTGGGAAATGATGAGTACATGGTATGTGGTTAATATGAATAGATTTATCACCATTGTTCAATGAATGCAAATATTAATACTGTGATTATGAAGGCTATGTTTCAAAGTAAAAGTGTGTAATGGTATATAATTAGTATCCTCATCAACATTGCATCAAATTTCCTTTACAAAGTTATTTACTATCCTTTGGCCTAAAAAAAGCATGCTTATCAAGATTTAATCCTTTTTAATCCTATGTTTACATCTATGAGATATTTTAGTTTTTCACTACCATTTCTACACACCTTTGCCCTTAGGATTTTGATATGGAGAGACACATTACAATTTGCACTTAATTTTGGTGAAAATTGTGTGTAATACTCCCCTTTCTACTGCATTTCTTTTCCACACCTCCATAGGATTTGTAGTGCATTTTTTAACTTTTCCTCTACCACATACTTCCTCTAATGATTTATATATAATCTTTTAATTGATTTTAGATGTATAGACCATCATGGAACCTTAGAATATTCTTTGCATTTTTTGATATTATGTTTGGTAGTGTAGTTCCTTGGTGGATCTTGACCCCCTCATTTGCAACTTTATTGGTCAATCTTGCAATCAACAGTGAAAGTTTCACCAACTACCTCTTGTATCCACATACTTTTTTATAATTTGGCTTTGCATCCATGTCATAGGTATGTTGGGGCATGTTTTAAGACTACTAATGTGTTTACATTAACCTTATACCTCTAATGTGGCCATCTTCACATCACCATTGCCTAGCTACATTCAAAAACATTACTACATTTCCTCCCTTGATGCCACATAAGATGGAAAAGGAGATATAAATTTGATACAAATTCAAGCACTAAAAATAGGGATGAATAAATGATTCCGAAAAGTAAACCCCTTGATATGACATAGGTACTTCTCTAGTAAAATGGAACTATTTCTTCTCCTCATCCCTTTACTTTTTATTTCTATAAAAATTTCTCCTATGAGTATTTATACCGATGACCTAGGCAATGAGGTCATTAGTGACAATAATAGTAATATACTCCTTCATTACCATGCAAACATAAAAACCATAAGTAAAATATAGGGAAACATTTATGTCAACACCTCAGATTATCTTGATATAATTAATTAATCCCCCATATTAACAAATCCTTGAGATAAATTTATTTTTTGTGGTCTCCACTGAGGATGGCTAAGTATTACAAAGGTGCCCTACATGATATAAATTTGATAGAAATGACAAATAAAATATAGTCGTTATTACCACAATGAATTTTGTATTCACTTTCCAAGGCATAATTGATACAAGTCAAAGCTATAATGACACCATCACTCTCCCTTACACTAGTGACATATTTACAATTATCAAAATGATGCTTGAAGACACACCACAATTATCTTCTACTGATTCCCATACATTAAAATGACTTCACATGACCTTTGATATTGATGTTACAAAAATTATAGCATTGAGTCAACAACTTAAAATAATTAACATGAATTTTATTTGTCAAGCAACTATAGCTAGAATGAAACACTTTTAACATGCAATAAATATTGGTAAAATTGATTATTTAAAAAAAAACAAAGGGACACAAGCCAAAGATAATTTGACATGTAAAGGTCAAATTTGTCACCATAATTTAAACAAAATTATTGATTTATCATATTCAATTATTTATTAGACATGAGCATGTAAATCATAATCCCTAAACTACATGGAATTATCCTGAATTGGGATTATCATATTTGTGAACCACTATGTAGCTTGGTTACCCTCCATCATAGTATATATAATAGAACTTTGATACAATTTACCCATAATATGATGTATTTCAACGATGATATTATAAAATTTCTAAGATGGATAATTATTCCCAATAATACAAATAATATTTTGATATTCACCTACAATGCAAATGCATCTAGATGTCACCTCTTTAGCAATTTTATCCCCCCATAGAGAAGATAAAGATTTTCTAGAATGAATGGTTTAGATTCCAATATTATTTACAAAGGAAACAATCATATTTACCTTGTCATCCATTATAATTATTCCACCACCTAATAGGATCATATTCCTTTAGATTATCTATCAAAATTCATTTTAACCCATCTAGGATAGGGTAGTATCCATTTATTAATACCTCTAACATCCATTTAATGAACCATAGATTAACTAATAGTCACCTTAATTTCCTAGGTGGTAGCTAGATTATATTCATAATAATTAATCTTAAATTTTTATAAATGTATGGAAACGTCTAAATTCTCCTTTAATAAATTCATTAATTTAAGAGAAAAAATGTTAACTTTTATTTTAACCCTTTATAATTTTTTTTGGAATTCCTCTCTTTCTAGATTCCATATAAAATATAAGGAAGAGCCATAGAATAAATAATTATTTTAATTTTTACTAGAGAAGAGAGAGATTCATTAGGTCTAGATGTTCATAAAGGAACAAGGTAAGACATATCCTAACCCAAACTTATAAATAACCTTCCTAAATATTTGAAAGATAAAGGGGCAATCCAACATAATATGAAAAATATATTCAACTTCATTTTCACAAAAAGAAATTCAACTATTGGGAATATGAATCCCTCTTTTCTACAAATTATCCATAAAGAGGATTTTCTTCCATATTTTTAAACAAAATAAATAATTAACTTTAGGAATCAACCTTCTATTCTATATGTTTTCCCAAGGAAATTCATCAGTATTGGATTTAGTGGCCAAAAGATAACCCAATTTTATTGATAACTAACCATCCAAAGCGTTAGCCCATATGAGCTCATCTTTCTCACAAGTCCTCCTAATGAAATACATATTTAAATTAATATTAAGATATCAAATTATTTGATGATGATTATGATTAGTAAAATCTAACTTTAACATCTTCTATTGTCCTCCCACAAAAGAATTAGATGTTTAATCCTACATGGTAATCCCATACACTATTTTAATGTGAACCCAAATTTCATTCCAAAAATACCTTGAGAATCATAAACTAGAGGTAACATACCCATTGATAAAAAAAAATCAAAGCTAGAATACGCATTTTATTTTTGGATTTAAATTTTTTTGTTGGATCTTTTGTATTTAAGCATGGGTAAATGGAAACACTTTATATTTCTATCACCTTATTTCACAAACAACACTCATAATTTATGGCACTAAAAGTCTCTTCTTTTTTATTAAGGGAATGAATCTCACAAATAATAATGTTTTACTTGCAATAGTTCTCCTAGTGCATTCCATTAATATAAATAAATTTTTAACCATAGTTACTTCCTACTTAATTTTATTCTTCAGCTGAAAAATATTCCCCAAAAAATATCTATTTCAAATTGTAATTTTAATTTTCATATTCTTTAGTTTTTTGATAAAACTCAAGATGGTAGACCCATTAATTTTAACATTCCACCACTCCTTTATTATATTGTTAATATTAGGGTGGAAGATCTACTTTTTATCAAAATAAAATTAATTTTTACTATTCTTGGAATCAACTTTTACAACCAGAACCAAAGGGTTATAATCAAACCCAATTTTAGGAAGAGGAGAAGACTAAAATTATGTTATAAAAACAAATTAGGAGAGATGGGAAATATATCAAGGTCAACCTGAATAATGTGATCTCTAAGATACTCATTAAACCCAACAAAAGTGTGACCTTTGAACACAATAAAAATTAAACTATTATTCGATATTAGATTATAAAAATCATCCATGCTCCTACTAAAATATTTTATCTTCCTATTTATCAATAGGTTAGAGGGGTGTATTAAAATATCCTACTATAATCAATCTTAGATTCTAAAAATAATTGTTGAACTTAGAAATATCATTGCATAATATCCTATGACCAACATAGTTGTTTGGATCATAAATATTAAAAATTATAAATGAAAAATTATCATTTAATCTACTACGAACAATATAATTACAATATGATGGTTATTGGATAAAAATATATCAGCCTTTAATATTGAAGTATACTAGAGATTAATTAATTTGATAGAATACCCAATATAATGAACATCAAAACCTAAGGTATTATCTCATCTACTGGTCTTTATTTTCAAAAGCTTAACAAATGACATTTGAGTTTCTAGAATGGTTACAATCATGGGTTTAAAATTTTAAATAATGTCTTTCAAAAATCTATGTTTCTTTTGGTTTCTAATACCTCTTATGTTCCAAGAGATGAATATCATTTTCACATTGACAAATAATTCTTAGACACAACCAAAGTCTCATGGGTTCCATTTGATATCTCTTTCTGAGTGGATTTAAGTCTAACTTGTTTCTTACTTTATTTTAATAGCTTAGTGTAAAATCCTATGTCTATGCTTATCTTTCTAATTAAATAAAACTCTGTTTGCATCATCTGAGTTATAAAATCATCCTCTTTACTAATATATGATTTAGTGTCTCTAAGAATAGGTTGAATAATTAAAGTTTGAGAAATAATGTCTTTACATTGATCAAATGTACATACCAATTTTTGAAGAATATTTTCTTCCCAAGTACTATGATACAAATCGTTATCAAAATGACTATCCTAATCTTATTATAAATAGCAAGGGATAATTTCTATTTACTCCAACCCATCAACCTAAAATTGTTCTAAAATTTTGAATTGTGAATAAAGTATAACATTCCTAAATATGTTCGCCTTGCACCTCCTATTTATATTCTTTAAAATTTATTGCATTTATTTTTACGTCAACAATGGAAATATAAATGTTGTCTCAAAATATCATATCCTGGATAACTTTTTCATATTGTAGACTATCCCCATTATAAATTTGTTCATGATTCATGTCAGCCTTCCCATTGTATAATTATAAAATTTCTAATATTTATCTCTAATCTGCTAGCTTCTTAGTAGCAAGGATCTTGCTCATTTCCATTTTATTATTATTAGTAAGGGTTTAACCATTATGAAAATACTTATTTTTAGAGGTCTCATTATTAACCTTGTGCCAAGCTTTTAGGATGTTCACCTTGTTACCCTGATCCTTGACTTTAATAGGGCATGGTTTTCATACTATGACCCAGCATTCCAAAAATATTGAATTTTAGATGGGATTATTCATTCTCTATATTTTGGCACTAATCACCCAATAAAGAGTGCAGATCAATAGAATCTAGTAATGGTTTCCATATAGTACCATTAACATAGATCCTCACAGATACTAGTCTAGTTTTAACTTGAGTAGCCATATCAATGGATATTAATGAACCCATTATCTTAACAATAGAATTAAAGATTTATTCCTCTTATAAATCATAAGGAATAATATCTAGTCTGATATAAATAGGAAATATATTAATGTTATTTTATTAGGGTCAAATCACAAATTCCATCTCCTAAAAAACAAACCCATTCTTCCAAAAAACCATGGATCTTCAAAAAGTACCTTAAACAAATACTATTCATTGTTGAATATGAAGAGAAATAATCCATTAAACATGGTAAAAACTTCTATGTGTCCTTTTAATTTCCATTTACATTGTGTCCAGTTTCAAACATGATCAATACTAGGTCTTGCACCCAAAAACTTCCCAATGAACACATTATCCATGTGATGAATGAAACTAGTTATCAAATATGTAGGAATGTCCAACTAAAATTACTTATAATATTGATGAGATATATCATGATATCCTTGGATTTTAATGATTTGAATTCTGAAATTTGACTTCTTGATCTATCATTCTATGGGCTTTTACCATTCTATCAATCAACCTTGATTACTTTCCTCTCCTAAACTTGAATACCTAACTTTGATTATGTTTGGGTCCCTCAAAGAGAATATTTTGTACACTATCCACTCACCTTTATACATTTATATTCCATAAATAACACTCTTCTCCCACTCAAAATACCATTTAAAATTTAAAACCTTGTCCCACTTTAGCACTCCATATTACATGACACAATACACTTTATGGGTATATAGAATAAAATCAATTGTCCTTATGGATAGTAATATTTGGAAAATCTAACTATGATCTGAT
Organism: Torreya grandis; assembly: GCA_037957365.1. NCBI lineage: Eukaryota > Viridiplantae > Streptophyta > Pinopsida > Cupressales > Taxaceae > Torreya > Torreya grandis. Next base: position 74,135 of record JARHVA010002361.1, on the reverse strand, counting down.
TGTCATAAAACCATTTATTAAATTATTTATATTAAAAATAAAGACTATTTCAGAAATAAGAGTATGTGGCGTTTGGAATCATGTTAAATTTTTTTATTTAATAAACCTGGTGACACCCTATTCTCTAGAGTCGATCACAAAAATAACTTTGGTTCATCTAGTGAAATATCATGTTTATGTTATGAAAAATTTATATCCACTAGATCAATTAGGATTAATAGTGCCTATGAAATATAAGGATCTTTGGACAAGAATTCATCCTTCAATTAAAGGTTTTGATCTCATAGTTTCATATACCACTCCTTTCCAAAACACTTGGCACTAGTGCTAGGTATCCATGTGATTGTGTGCATATTTGAGAATAATATGAGAATAGTATAATTTCTCATAGATTTGGGTATTTTTGAGTTTATTAAAAAATTTCCATTCCATATTTTTGGATGAAGATTGTTAATAATATATTAAGATTCTTATTTACAAACACACCTCAAATAAATGCCTTCGTAATTTTTTATATATTACACTCCAATTTTAATATTGTAAAGTGCATATATGAGCCTAAAGTATGTCATTTATTTTATGTTTATCTTAAAATTATGTGGGAATTAATAAATTAATGAATTATTTCATCATACGAGTGACTTTGCTTTATAGGATATCGACTAATTTGAATGACTAAAATGTTAGGATCTTTTTATTGCATCAAGTGAATGATTCCATTCCTTTATAACATATTAGCATGCTTGAATTCCAAGTAAAATTATTAAAAAAACTCCATACATTTCCCATTATGTTGTCCTATTTTATTCTATCAAATTGTAGGATTGATGGCTGGATATATAATGATGTCATGTACTTGTTAAAAAATATATAATGTCAAAATTTATTTGTTGCTTCAATAAAGATATACACTTTAATATTGATCATAGACTAATTTAAATATTATTATTTATTATTAATGTTCATAACAGATATGGGGTGTTAATTATATTAAAATTTATTAGTAACCGTACTTACTATTACTTGTTGATATGTAAATTAATTTAGAAAATGTCCTTGGTAAAATCTAGGCTAATCAGAACTAGAGCTTGAGAAATGGAATTTATAATATCCAAAAATATATTATTTTATTTGTTCGTCTAATATAATTTCAAATGCTACTTCAAAATTGCATTCAAAGATATCATTGTTTCATCAAATCTATAAATTATTTTTTGAAACAAAATCTTACCGAAAAAAATGTGAGCTCATTTTTACTCTTAGGATATGGAATTCTATAGATATATTGGACTATTTTAGGGTAAATAAAAATAATATATTTTTAATAAGATGACATAATAACTTATCTTTTATAACCATGAAAATAATTTTCATATAACTCAATGGGATTCCATACCTTTGGCACATGTTAGAAAATCTCTATAAATGGTTAAGATGATCTATCCTATATTTAGATGAGATGGTCAGGTTAATCATATATGATGATATACTTAAAATGAGTCCCAAAAAAGTGAAATCCATAAAACACTGAAAGATGACACCCGCATTAAATAGTTAAAAAGGCATTATTTTATTTTTAAATATTCCCCATTTAGTGGTAAAATTAGTTTGCATTATATCATCATTATCAAACAAAAACGTCATTTTAGACCCACTAACTATTTGAATAAACTCAACCAAAGAAGGCAAAGGGTAATTTTCATCCTCTGAATATTTTCTTCGATTTATGAGATTTACATACAATTTAATCTCACTGTTATTATTTTATGTAGGAGCTATGTTTTCAAGCAAGGTGAGTGTTTTATTGGAAATATAATTTTTTTCATATATTAATTTTTGAGCTTATTTTCAACTAATGGTTTATAAAATGAGATTGAATAGTCTTTGTCTTTATCTAAAATATTTTTGACCCTATTTATGTGTTATAGTACGTGTTATGACAACAAGACTAATTTTTTTAAAGTCTTCATAATACCAACCAATCAAATCCTTATGATAAAACATTATAATAATTCCTTCATTTTCTATTTCTCTTTTCTGAGGCATCTCATTCTGATGTTAACACATAGGGACGTTCATTTGTTCCAAAATTAAATTGGGAAAAAAATAATTGATTTGTTTTATAATGTATTTTATTTTTATCTTGTCAATACATCTCGAAGATTCACTCTAATTAGTCAATCCCTTTGAGGATTCTAATTTATTTAATTTAGATGATACCATCATATCCAATACATTCCTTAATATTTAGATCAACTCTCTTTTCATCAATAATTTTGGAATCAAAAGTTTTAAAATTATTCATGAACATTCCAATCTATTTATCATCATAAAATAATGATAAAACATCATCTTTGTTAGTAACCAAGGGACATGGCACCAATTATACTAAATGTTTATTTTTTATTTTTTTTTAATTTATAAATTTAGACTTATAGAGTTAACATATTTACAATAGAAGAGTCTAATACTTTAAAAAATTGGTTATGTTCTTTTGGGTTTGACTTCATATTAAAATCATCAAATGATCCAATCAAATCCAAAGATCTATACTTATATTTCTTATGGTAATACAACTACAATTGATGCTATATTCTTATAATGGTTGATAACTAATTATAAATCTCTATACATGAAAATCTATTTCATACTATGTTTTAGAACAAATTATACTCCTAAGATCAAGGCTTCAATCTCAACAAGATTGTTGGTGCATAAGAATTATAATTTATATTTATCAAGGTTTTAAATCCAATTTAGACCATCATTTATTAATAATACAACATAAACTTGTTTAGATAAATTAAAATGAAAATGCAATGTATATATCTATGAACAATAATCAGATCCTTATTCATCGATTATGGATTTTGATGTAAAAGTATAAAACCATACATGAAATGAGACAAATTTGAATTTATGTTTATTAGCATTATATTATGTGATTTTATATTTAATTATTTGTCCTCTATTAACACTAATTTTATTTTATACTTCTTTCCAAATAATCCACATATGAAGAAATTTATTTTCTACTCCTTTGCAAAGAACATGCATATGCGAAAAATATGTCTCCATGTAACCATTTAGCACTTTTGACCAATCATCAATTAAAATTAATCCATATAAATCAAGAATGTAGATTATGAGAGTGTGAATGACTTATTAAACATGTGGATCATATGTTTTTTTCATATGGACATTGATTAATTATATAAAAATCATACAATGGACTTAACTAGATTGAAGAACCCTCGCTTAGATTTAAATGGGGTTAGTCTAACATTATAACAAATTCCATTGAGCATCACATTGAATAAATCTACCAAGTCAACAAGCTACCCATGTAGATATTTTTAAAATATTATGATATTTTTTTAAAAAGGTGGGAACTATGATTTGCCCTTATAAATGAAAACATTATTTTATGAAGCCTTTTATTGGCAAAAGATGGATTCTCAGTCATAGGATTTAATAAGAGCTCTATTCTTTTTGTGATTTGAAAAAATCAATGAAAGGTGATGTCTGAATAAGAGATCTCTTCATCCTTATAAATGAAAACATTATTTTATGAATCCTTTTTATTAGAAAAAGATGGATTCTCAATTAAAGGTTTAGAGGTCATAGTTTCATATACCACTCCTTTCCCAAACACTTGTCACTAGTGTTAGGTATCCATGTTATTATGTACATATTTGAGAATAATATGAGAATAGTATAATTTATCATAAATTTGTGTATTTTATAATCTATTGGAAATTTTCCATTCCATATTTTTAGATGAAAATTGTTAATAATATATTAAGCTTCTTATTTACAAACATACCTCAAATAAATGCCCTCATAATTATTTATTTACAGTACTCCAATTTTAATCATGTAAAGTACCTATATGAGCCTAAAGGATGTCATTTATTTAATTTTTATCTTAAAATTGCATGGGAATTAATAAATTAATGAATTATTTCATCATACTAGTCACTTCCCTTTATATGAGATTGACTAATTTACATGACTAAAATTTTAAGATCGTTTTATTGTATCAAGTGAATAATTCCTTTCCTTCATGCCATATTAGCATGGTTTATTTCCCAATAAAACTATCAAAAAATTTATGTACATTTCCCATTATGTTCTCTTATTTTATTCTATCCAAGTCTAGGATTGATGGTTGCATCTATAATGATGTCATGTACTTTTTACAAAATATATACTGTCATAATTTACTTGTGGCTTTAATAAAGATATACATTTTCATATTGATCATGGAGTAATTTAAATATTATTATTTATTATTAGTGTTCATAATTTATATGGGGTCTTCATGATATTAATATTTATTAGTAACCATAGTTACAATTGCATGTTCATATGTAAATTAATTTAGGAATATGTCCTTGATAAAATCTAGGCTAATCAAAACTAGAGTTTGAGAAATGGAATTTATAATATCCTAAAATAGATTATTTTATTTGTTGGTCTAGTATAATTATAAATGCTACTTCAACATTGCATTAAAATGTATCATTGTTTCATCAAATCTATTAATGAATTTTTGAAACAAAATCTTACCAAAAAAAATGTGAGCTCATTTTTACTGTTAGGATGTGGAATTCTAGATATATCTTGGACTATTTTAGTGTAAATAAAAATAATATATTTTTAATAAGATGACGCAATAACTTACCTTTTATAACCATGAAAATAATTTTCATATAACTCAATGTGATTCAATACATTTGGCCCATGTTACACAGACTATATAAATGGTTAATACGATCTATCCTATATTTAGATAAGATGGTCAGGTAAATCATATATGATGATATACTTAAAATGAGTCCTAGAAAATTGAAATCCATAACACGTTGAAAGCTGACACACGTATTAAATAATCATAAAGGCATTGTTTTATTTTTAAATATTCCCAATTTTGTGGTAAAATTAGTTTGCATTATATCATCATTATCAAATAAAATTTTATTGTCAACTCAAAATCCTTCCAATATAAACATCATTTTAGACCCACTAACTATTTGCATAACCTCATCCAATGAAGGCAAAGGGTAATTTTCATCCTCTGAATATTTTCTTATATTTATGAGATTTACATACAATTTAACCTCAATATTATTATTTTATGTAGGAGCTATGTTTTCAACCTAGGTATAGTGTTTTATTGGAAATATGATTTTTTTCATATATTAATTTTTGAGCTTATTTTCAAACAATTATTTATAGAATGGGATTGAATAGTCTTTGTCTCTATCTAAAATATTTTTGACCCTATTTAAGTGTTATAGTTTGTGTTATGATAACATGATTAATTTTTTTGAAGTCTTCATAATACCAACCAATCACATCCTTATGTTAAAACATTATAATAATTCCTTCATTTTCTATTTCTCATTTTTGAGGCATCTTAATCTGATGTTAACACATAGGGATGTTTAATTGTTCCTAAACTAACCTATGGAAAAAATAATTGATTTGTTTTATAATGTATTTTATTTTTAGCTTGTCAATCCATGTCAAACGTTCAATCTAATTAGACCATCCCTTTAAGGATTCTGATTTATTTAAATTAGATGATACCATCATCTCCAATTCAGTCCTTAATATTCATATCAACTCTCTTTTCATTGATAATTTTGAAATTGAAAGTTATAAAATTATTCATGAACATTATAATCTATTTATCACCATAAAATAATGATAAAACATCATCTTTGTCAGTAACCAAGGGACATGGCACCAATTATACTAATTTTTTTTTAAAAAAAACAAAAATTAGACTCATAGAGTCAACATATTTACAATATAAGAGTCTAATAAATAAAAAAAATTGGTTATCTTCTCTTGGGATTGACATCATTCTAAAATCATCGAATGATCCAATCAAATCCAAAGATTTGTGCTTATATTTCTTATGGTAATATAATTACAATTGATGTTAGATTCTTACCATTGTTGATAATTAATTATAAATATCCATACATGAAAATCTATTTCATACTATGTTTTAGAACAAATTATAGTCCTAAGATCAATGTTTCAATCTCGACAAGATTGTTGGTGTATAAGAACTGTAATTTATATTTATCAAGGTTTTAAATCCAATTTAGATCATTATGTATTAATAATAAAACATAACCTTATTTAGATAAATTAAAATGAAAATGCAATGTCTATAACTATAAAAAATAATTAGATTCTTGTTCACCAATTCTAGATTCTGATGTAAAGGTATAAAACCATACATGAAATGAGATAAAGTTGACTTTATGTTTATTAGAATTATATTATGTGATTTTAAATTTAATTATTTGCCCTCTATTAACTGTAATTTTATTTTTTACTCATTTCCAAATAATCCACATATGAAAAAAATTATTTTCTAGTCCTTTGAAAACAAGATGCATATGTGAAAAATATGTTTCCATGTAACCATTCAACACTTTTGACCAATCATCAATTAAAATTAATCCATATAAATCAATAATGTGGACTATGAGAATGTCAATGACTTATTAAGCATGTGGCTCATATGGTTTGTTCATATGGACATTGATTAACTAACCTGAGGAACCCTCACATTGATTTAAATGGGGTCAACTCAAGATTATGATAAATTCCATTGAGCATCACATTGAATAAATCTACTAAGTCAAAAAGGTACCCATGTATATATTTTAAAAATATTATGATATTTAAAAAATAGGTGGGAACTATGGTTTACCTTATAAATGAAAACACTATTTTAAGAAGCCTTTTTATTGGCAAAAGATTGATTCTCAATCATAGGTTCTAATAAGAGCTCTCCTTGTTTTGTGATTTGAGAAAATTAGTGAATGTTGATGTTTTAAGTTGATCTTGTTCATTTATTAAACAATATTTTATCCACATTTTCTATGTGAATCAAAATTTTAATATGAATCTCTCTATTTTATGGGAGGTGTATTCTTATAATATTTCAGATTAAGAGGAATAGCTAAATTATTGTTTGGATGAGGAGATGTGGTAATGCATTTTTATTTATTATTTATTATCAATTTATATTTTTTATTTTGAAACTAGTAAAAGAATTTAATGTGAATTATCTTTACATTTATTTTCATCCTCACCTAGGAACTCATACGTTCAAAACACCATTACAATACTAGAAGAACTAGGTACACTAGATGTAGTGACTAGTTTAGATTAATTTTTGAAAATTTTCATACCATTCCATATCCTTCTATGATATTCTAAAGGAACTAAATAGTTTGATATATTCTAATTGACCATGTTTTATTGTTTTATATACCCTATTATAATTACACTAAGCTACCCTATAGATGTTTTTGTCAACAAATTTATTGAGTTATGGCTCATGATTTTTTATCACTCTATTGAATGGTCTATTCTACCTCTAGAGTGTAATATCATAATTTGAAGTTTGATGTACTATAGTTCCCATATATTTTATAAATACTAGAAACTCACTAAAAATACCCCATATTTTTTTTTGAATAAAAAAGAATCATTAATAATCTTCTTAACCATGTGTTTCATGGTATCTATCTTCCCCTTCATAGAATCATAAGTTGAATATTTTATAGTTGTGATACTAAACAACACTAAGGATTTATTTAGACTTTATTAGTTAGGCATAGAGACACATTTTTTTTAAATATTTAACTCTTGTTGATGCAACATGGGGAAAAGGTATTAGGTTAAAAAAACAAATGGAATTATTGGCCACAGTGTTTTGATCATAGTTTTGAAAAGGATTAGAATCTTGAAAAATTAGATTGACATTAGGTGTAGCAATAGATTTAAGTCCTCGGTGATTCAATTAAATACCAATTTCTAAATATTTAATGTATGTGTTGAAAAGACTATTAATAATCTAAGATCTATGTAAAAATATAATAAACATAATAGTATTTCTAAAGTTAATTAGTCAGTAGTCTTATACATAGTGTCAAAAGGATTGTACATATTATTTAATATAGATTTAAAGTATTTCATTATAACATTTGGATCTCTTCTCATACTAGAAAAGTGTTAACACACAAAAAATTTATTGGTGACCTACCCAAACTATGCAATAATTCAATAAGGTGCCCCTCAGGGATCCAAGGAACAACCAAAACTACGATTCCATTGGGAATCTTTATCAAATAAAATAATGAAGAGAAAACCCAAAAATTATGAAAATAAATATTGGGTTCCATTAGGATACAAATCCAACAAAAACTAGAGAAATATCTCCTTATCATTCCATAAAATAAATAAGAACAAGATTACAGAAGGAATCCACTAAAATTTCCAATACAAAAATGTTTTTCTAAACCAAACTATGGCCGACCTTGAAGCCTCAAAATTTGAATCTTTATTTTCCAAGAAACACCCAAGTCACCTCATCTAGGAACATGAAATAACCCCAGTAATTCAAAATAAAAGAGATTAAAAATAAATGTGCCAAAAACACCATTATAATGGCCAAAACTAGTAGTAGTCAATCTAATGCACAAAATGTATGAAATAAATCATTCAAGACCCAAGGGAGTGGAAAAATTCAAAATTAAGGAAGATATCAAAAAGATGGTGAAGGATAGAAGAAGGAAATGAAAATTATAGGCCTTGGGAGTGTAGTCTAATGAAGCCCGATCAACATTGGTTCTACGAACCAAGCCACCCCATATTAAAACACATCCACTAGAAAGGCTAGGAAAATAAATAACTAAGCTAGATAACTCCCTAACATGAAAAATTAAAGCTAATATAAATCATTGATCTTTAGAATATGTCTAGGATTGAGTTCCTTCACCAAAGAATGATATGATGTTATTGAGCTTCCAAAAGGGGATCAACCTATTTTTACTTTGTATTTCCCTCAAACCATCACTGATGTTAGATCAAGAGTAAGAGAAATCAATCCCACAAGAATGGAATAGGAAAATAAAAGAAAACCATAGGTCCAACCACTAAAGGTAATGTTTACCATAAATAGAATCCAATTTAGGTAGTTCTCAATAGCCACATAAAGATGGGTAACTATTAAGAGCGAGGTCAACCATAGTAATTTGATAAGAATCCAACAGAAATGAATTTTTTTACCAACTAAAAATATTATACTAAAAGAAAAGAGTGGAAAACTAAAACGTGATGAATTCAAAAAACTTTCGCCTTGGTATTTGTCTCATCCACATAGTAATAAAACCGATGATCGAGTATAATAGATAACAGGAGGAAAATACATAACAAAACAAATCCTTGATTATCTCACAGCCCCTTCCATGTTCAAATAGTAAACTAGGACTAATAAGGAATCATCCTTTCAATCCACTACTTGATACAAGGTCATGATATCTTGATGAATCCAAAAACATGAAGAAAGTATTCTTAAATATAAAATACCAACTAGGAGAAAAGGTCAAACAATAAATTGTTAAACACAGCTAACCTTCTAGAGTCACCAGGGGGAATGAATATAAAGTATTAATTATGCCCAGGACCAAAATAAAACCTATCCAATAATTAAAACATATGAAAATAATGAAAAAACTATAATTCATAAGCCTTTGAATCAAGAGCTCCCAAAATAGCTAGGTAAAGTCTAGTGAACCTACCCTTTTATAACCATAGGCTAGTGGGTTACAAAACTAGCTTCAAGGTCAAAAGTCCTAAACATCTAGATTAAACCACATAGGAACTTTTACCCTTCCTAAATTTAATTTAAATTAAAGGATATTATTTCCCAAACATCCAATATTCTTTAGAAGGCAAAGAAATAATATCTTTTTTCTTCACAAGGCTTTAGAGTCTCAGCCAAAATAAAACCAAAATTTTCTCCAAGCACTTCTTTCTCATTCTAATTAGAAGAATAAAACCCTTAAATATATCTCTTGCTTAACCAAATTTAATGAATCCAACTTCTTCTATAACATATATTACCTTTCTACCTCAAATATGTGCTTAGACTTGAACATCCACACTGTGCTTCTCTATATGGTGGACCTTTTTATTTACCTTATATGTTTCAATAATTTCACTCGTAGGTGGTTTTTACTTGCCTATCCTAATTTTTATGGATATAATAAAGGATTTATCTATTTTACATTTCTTTAAAAAACTTTTTATTAATGATATTTTTATATTCTAGGAAGTATGGAGCTAGTAGTTTAATAATAGTGGATGAAATTAATATCCTACATGAGCATTTTTTATGAAATGTGTTCAATGATGGTAATTTTTATATGTTCATTTCATAACTAGTATTTATGTATTTTATTCTCTTGAATATATATTTTGTAATATTTTTATATGAGGTTAATGTTTGTATTTTCTATATATGATTTTTTTAAGTAGTTTATCTCAAAGATCTTTTACCATGCCAAGATACGAAAGACATATTCAATTAAAATTGTTTAGGTAGATGATTTCACATCTATTCATAAAGTTATAGATTATTTTATTATGCTCTTACATTGTAATTTGGTATAATAAATATCTTAAGTAAAGGTTATAATCTATTTAAGCATTTCATAGATGGGGTTTTCAATAGTGTGGTTTTGAATTTAGTGTCCAATTGATTGTGAAATAGGCTTTGTTTGTAGATATAATTCATGTTGAGGATAGTAGTAAATTTAAAGGAATAATTTTATTATATGTTGATTATGTGGTGAAAATTGGGAATCAATTTAGTTTTTTTCCTTTAATTTGTGCTTTGGTATGTTGCAAAAAAGGTGTTCTATATATTTTAGACCAAGATTCCTAATTAACTTTTTTGGCAATGATATTTAGGTAGTTTATTTCATTTTATTTGTTTTGATGAAATTATTATTTGTAAGTCAGTTTTTTAGTAAGAAATGGAATGATATTCTTTGGAAATTAGACATGAAGTTTAGTTTGATTAGGCATTAACCTATTGTAATGGAAATATTAAATATTCAATAATAGTCTTGGAGTATCAATTATATAATCAACTTAATTAAGAATGAAATTATAACACTTATTAAAGTTATAATTTATATTTATTTTAATTTTTTCATTGATTAGGTATATATTGTGAAAAAATGGTTTCCATTAATCATCCTAAGAAGGATAAAAGAAAACTATCACTTCTTGATACATTTCATATCCCTCAAAATTCTAATAAATAATTTTGTTCTCAAAATGAATAATTTATAGTCAATATACATGAAAAAAATATCAATCATGGATAAAAAAATGTGGGAAGAGGAACAAAAATCAATGAAATAGAAAAAACCATTCAATTCCAAATGGAAAACATGATTTCCATGGGCTTATGTTGTAAAAGGCTGTAAAGATGTTGAAAGGTTAAAATGTTATTTGTTTGTAATATATAAGAGATAAAATCCTATTAATAAATGTAGGAGTAACACCCTTTGATACATGTTATTTATATCAAAGAATATTGTTTTTAAATTTATTGACAACATATTATGGTTTCATCAATAAACAACTTTATATTTCATACAAAAATAGATTTTGAGTCGATATAAAATTAACCACAAGTCATGCATAAATATATACGGTCCATAAATTTAGTGATGTGTGTACTTAATTTACTCTTTTTAATTAAAGTGAGACTATTTCCTAAAAATTTTCATCACTAAAGTGTTAG
>JARHVA010002361.1:47500-57500 GCA_037957365.1 Torreya grandis | reverse complement strand
TGGGTCAGTGATTTCTTCAAAGATATTTTGAATGCCATGGCGGTGATTCCTCTGAGCAGAGGGGGTGATCTCGCTGACGTTTGGGTGGATGGAAAGGGTAGTGGCAATGACGACAGATCTAGGGGTTTTGTTGGTGGTGTTATCTGTTATGGGCAGTGCATTTTTTGGGAGCCATGGTGCTAGTGTGCGGTGCAAAAATACTGAGATCTTTTTTTGCGTGAAATTTTATTTTGCTTCAGTTTGCCATATTGCGGATGGAACGTGGCTTGGATCTCTATCTCGAGTTGGACTACCATCTTGATTTGGTTAGCGAAGTAAATAGTGATCGAACGGGGGAAACTAAGTTTCCTCTGTGGTTAGTGAATGAGCCACAGTGCCCTGGTCAGCGAAAAATGGAGAAACCCTAAGCTGTGGAGGAGCCTTGCTCATTAAAAAATAATGGCTATGGTGGATCTACCTACGCCATGGTGGCACTTAGGGTGGAAGGTGTGCCATGTAAAGGAAAATTTTGAGGGCTGTTGTTTGTGAGCAATTCCCTTGACATTGTGTTCTTGGGGTTGCTGGTTTGCTGTTCTTTTTGGAGTTGGGCATTGGTGTCTCTATTTATGAGGTTTTTAGGTTCTTGTAAAACCTGGTTTTTAGGTTGTTTTGCCTTGTTTTATTTAAGTTTCAGGGCCTTGTAAAACCTGGGGTGCTTTTACTGGTTTAAATTGTTGGTTTCAGGTCCCTGTAGAACATGGTTTAGTTACTATTTTTCAGTGGGTTTGCCTTTCCTGGCGATTTGTAATGTTTTATCTTTCTTTATTTGTAAAAGGGTTTTGGGGCCCCTTTAAAACCCACTTTCACCTTAATCTAAAATATTTTTTAATATAACTTTTTATTTTAAAGCTCCCTTTAAATTGATGTCAAATGTTGATATCCATTTTGTTGTTCTTTTCTTTTGTTCCTTTCTATAATAAGGTTTGTGTAATAAAATTTCACTAATGATACTTATACTCACTATCTTATCCTTGTTAGATATGAGACAACAAAGTTAAATGTTGGATCCCTTTGGAGGATAGTTTGTAGCTTGCTTGTTCATAGGGGGTGTGGAGGCAATACCCCCCACTAATATAATACGGTGGGGAGAAGTTGGTGTGGGGGTGGGTAGCAAAGGATGTGAGGGGTGGTGATAGATGAATTCTACCAAATTCTATTTTTAGGAAGGAAAATACTAATGGTATTTGTTTACTCAATTTTTAAGAAGAGGAATTGTAATGATACTTTGCCAATTAAGTGTATTTATCTTTGCATAAAGACAAAATAATTTGTAATTAATTCACATGTAATTTACTCATCTTTAATTAATAAAGCTTGATATCCTACATTGTATATCTTTCCTTAACTTTACTAAGGTTTTACCAGGTATGTGGTGTTTTATTTTATGCATGTTTAATATTTTTTATATTAGAATTATCTTTGTTATTATAAATTTGTGGTGTGTTTTTCTTCAGTTAATGATTATTTATTTCTACAAAGTGTCTAATTTCCTAATTGTCTATAATAACGAAAAAATTTCTTTTGTAATATGAGGCATCATGTTGTCCTACATTTTGGTTGTCCTATCAATGCAGGGATTAAATTTTGTATTCATTTATTTATTATACAGGGTAGTCTATCTTTATTATACAAGAGTATTCAACTTTATTATTTGTTTATTTCAATTTTATAATTATATTGAAATTTATAGAAATCATTTAGTTTTAGTTTACATTTTGATACAATCTGAATTGTTTTAAGGCTCTATATGTGTACATGGTGCGAAAGCATGTTGAGGTGCTCTTATTCATGGATTGTATGGAGTCATCATATACGAAAATTAATATAAAATATTTTGATGGGAAACTACTATTTCTTCTTGTCAAATTCCTTCAGAAACAATTGGATACAAATTTCTGTAGTTTAAAATATTTCCAACAAACTAAAACATAACTAGAAATCATTTAACCTTTCTACAATAACATAGATAACCATACTATATAACTTATTATGTAAATCTAATTTAAAAATGCCTTTTCAATCAATAAATATCTAAATTTTGGTCAATATATTTCACGCTATCAAAATTAAAACAAGTTTCAAACTTTTAAAAGTAAGAAAAAGTTGTTTAATAAGAAAAAGTTGTCAAAAATTTATTTTCAATTTTCATTGTCATCTTAAAAAAACATAAACATTGAATTATCAATATTTAAATAATCACATCGTAACTAATTTTTTTGACAAGATTTATGGTTTTCACTTTGGCAATAAAATATTTTATACTATGAAGATAAAGACAACCATCCACAAATATTTTTTTATTTTTTATTAATGACAACAATAAAATTTAGGCAAACCAAATACTCTAGCTCCATTCATGCAGAGAAACACCATCAAATTTTAACCCACATAAAAATAGTTATATGTCCAATCCTAGTCTATACGTATATTTCTATCACATTGAATAAGCAAAACAAATATTTTTTTACAAAATATAAAAATAAAAATAGTTTTTCTACAATGTTGTTACCAACAGAAAATTACAGTAAATATAATTAATTAATTTTACTAATTTATCAATTTTTCGTATTGCCACCCAACCATTGGCAGGGCAGTGCACCCTGACGTTCAACCCTCAAGCCGAATTGATGTGGTTGTACAATAGTACACCACACATCAACCGCAGTTAAATGAAGGGCTTATTCTTGTAAGTGAATGCTTATCAACATAAAATTTAGACATACAAAATATTCTCCTTCCATTCACCTAGATAAACAACATCGAACATAACTCACCTTACAGTCCTTGTATGCCCAATCCCTGATCTATCTGTGCATCACTATAACACTGAATTAAAAAATGACTGTTTTTTTAATAAAAATATAAAAAATGAAAATAAATTTTCTACAACATTATCGCCAACAACAAAATTACAATAAATATAATAAATCAAATTTAGTAACTTGTCAACCTTTCATATCTACCACCCAGTTATGGACGTGCCAATGCACCCTGGCCTTCAACGCTGAAGCCCTATTAAGATACGTGCACAACAGTGCACCACGCATCACCAGCTTCATATGTAAACCATTAATTAAGTAGGGAAAGGAGGGCTCATTCTTGTAAGTGAACGCTTATCAGCATAATTAGGTCTGCATTAATTGTGAAACTGACTTGACTTTGCAATTGAATTAAATATGTCGCAGAAAATCAGTGGTGTGTCTTTAACTGCGTACACAGAAAACAACAGCTCAATGACAAAAAATTGCGTAGATTAAAACCCCTAAACAAAAATCGTTTGTTGAGTATAAGTCGTCGTCTTCTCAGTGGTCATTATACGGTAATTATTTTCACTATTATCACTGCACTTTCTGACATAACCTCTCTTCAAATATATTTCATATATCAGACATGTCTGGTATGGCAGCAATTATATGGACCACTTGTATTACATTTTCTGCAACAGCAGCTGCACTGTTCCTTCAGGATAAAAATTTCACTGTTCCGAATTAATATGTTTTCAGATCTCGAACTACTAAGTGTTAGTTTTCTACGCGAAACGTTACATTGAAAGATTTAAAGTTTTTCATTTTGACAAACAGAAATGGGTATTTGTATTTTCATCAGAGGTGACGTCGACAAACAATACCTGTGGCATTGCTTTACCTATTTATGTATCATTGATATCCCCTCATAATGTGAATTAATTGCGACTTAAACTTTTATCTGTCCTAAAATGTTAATCTATACACTTTATATACCTGTGTTAATATACATGCACCCACAAGTTATTTGAACATATATTTAAGGTGCGTGTCTACTACCAGAGGCTTAGCAGACGTGCAGGAAATGAAAATTTTGTCTTACTATAAATTTTGCTTCACTTATTTAGAGTTAGAGATTCAGTAGTGTATATATATAGTGTGTAAAGATTTAGTATCAAAGATGCAATAATGTATTAAAGCTTCTACTGTAAATAGCATTGTCGCATTTGTATAAGAGGGAGTCGTAATGTTTGCAACATAAACAAATGGATTTTCCATGTTGAATGAAGTAACTGTAAATTAAAGTTAATCAGGTGACCTTTCCCTTCAAGAGTTTGTGCAACGTGGTGATGGAAACATGTGAGCACTGTATTGGCCTTCCTGTTTGTTACAATAGGCCGGGACTCCACTTCCGCTTCCAATGTCAATCTCCTTTTAAACAATGTACAGAAAACTAAAAATAGTTCAATAGTGAGCCTTTTATTTTGAATATGCAATTTCCAACTACTTTTTCACAACTTCTATTCCGTTGAGATTTTTTCTATCACAAATAAATATCAGATTAATTTTTAATTTCACATGTACTTCGGTGGTTAAAAATATCAATAAACTTAATTTTGGATTTTTTAATTGAAAAGCATCAAGTAAGCTTTATAAAACAATGTTTTATCTTAAAATTTGATTTTGTAGAGATTATAAAAGGCAATTATAGGTATATTTTAGTACTGTTTTATAAACAATAATTTTTTTTAGATAGTTTAAGATTTTATTTTAAAAACTAATTTTTATTATATTGGCTATTTTTGCAAACAGCTTACAAATCAGTATAAGAACAAATTGTGCTGAATTTGTAATGTTTATATATATATATATATATATATATATATATATATATATATATATATATATATATATATATATATATATATATGAGCTAGTTTTAATGGAGAATATTTTGAATAAAAGTATCAATGAGGTTTTGTAAATTTATTGTTTTATTGGTATTTATTTTTTTATCGAAGTTATGAATGGGTCTGGGATGTAATCCAATGCCTAGATCTCTAAGTGATCATTTATCATATGTTCTAAATATATTAATAATGGTTACAACTGATTTGAGGGTATCAATCAATGGTCACAATTGGTACGAAAAAGACCAACGGTCACAATTGACCAAAGAATATTTATAATGTTCACAACTAACCCAAGAATTCCAGCGACGTCCATATCCTACCTCAAATACTTTAGTGACATTTGAACCTTAGTGGGACTTGAAACAACCAAACCACTTTACAACTCACCCACATCTTATTAATCATGAAGTTTTATATTTTAATAACTAATGCATCGATTATATAAGTGAAAATAAAGATATATTTCTAAATATTAATGTATTTATAAAATAAAAAATGAAATTGAAGAAAAATAAAAATGTTTTGTTTATGAAAAAATTCAACATCCCAATTCACTGGGTGAGAAAAATCAATATATAGATTTTTATTTTGTGTTTGATGCCAAACTAAATTCAATCAACATTTGAGAACTCATAAATGGACATAGAGTTATTTTTGGGAAATATGTGTGAGATACATAAGTTGTTTAGAAAAGTAGAGATGAAATTTTTTAGTGGACGTAATTTTTAGCTTAGCTAAATATTTAATATTCATACCATGTCACTACCATAGCTCAACACTCTTCATTAAAACTTCTTTATTTTCCTAAGACTGTTCACATGCCTCTATTTGCATCCATCTAACTCAATTAATTTATTCTCTCTCTCTCTCTCTCTCTCTCTCTCTCTCTCTCTCTCTCTCTCTCTCTCTCTCTCTCTCTCTCTCTCTCTCTCTCTCTCTCTCTCTCTCTCTCTCTCTCTCTCTCTCTCTCCTTCGACATGTTTTGAGAGACTTCTATGCTACAACATTCCATACTCTATTTTGTAAATAATATAACATTACATTCTTCTCTCTCTCTCTCTCTCTCTCTCTCTCTCTCTCTCTCTCTCTCTCTCTCTCTCTCTCTCTCTCTCTCTCTCTGTGTATGTATATATATATATATATATATATATATATATATATATATATATATATACAGAGAGAGAGAGAGAGAGAATGTAATGTTATATTATTTACAAAATATATATGCAGTGCAGTCTTGCCTTTTACTTTGTAACCATCAGATAAAAGTATATAGGAGAATAGAGAAGTACAACTCTATTGGTAAAAGAAGATTTGAAAAATGTATTACTTTTGTCATTAAAAAATCAATGATAAGTAAACAAATCTATGTTTGAATTTCTGTGTTTATGTTTAAATTGATATGTATTTCCTTTGTTTTTCTCTATGTTTGCATCTAGCAACTATTATCAGAGCTTTAAGAAATTGTTAGTATATTACATCTGGGATCAGAGCTAAAAACATACATATTAGAGAGCTATTATTAAATCTTGGGAAAAAAGGGTAGAAGTTAAGGAGCAAGGATTGTTGAAATAGAGATTTTTAAATAGGGGATAAACGTATTATTAAAAGTGAAAAGAGATTATTTTTGGAGAAAGCATGGAAGGAGTGAGTGGAAGTATAACATAACCCTAAATACTGATTTTTAATTGAAAAAATAATGATTTTTGTACCATAAAAATAAAAACTCTATTTTACTCATAAGATGTGTTGGATTTGGTTGAAAATTGTTTCCCTAAGCTAGGAAATTAACAGGCATGCCAAGCATTGTCACAAGTAGAGAATGATTTATTAAATAAAAATAAGAAAAAGGACAGCAAAGCATTATTTTTCAGTGCACAAGTCATGGAGGACTCTATCTTTCCATGTGTTGTAGCTACTATAATTTCAAACCAATCATGAGAAAGCCTGTAAATAGCATACCAAGGTACAAGAAAAGTTAAACTACTAAATTATAAATACTTATGAGAGATTTTGAGAATATTCATATGAAGTAATAAGAGAATATAGATTCATTTTTTACGCATGTAATGGGAATTGTAAATCAAATTAGAAGCCATGGTGCCAGTATGAAAGATTAGAAGGTAGTAGAGGAAATAGTCATAGGTCTACTTACAAAATTTGACTCCATTGTAGTAGCCATTGAAGAATCCAAAGATCTATCTTAGTTATCAATTGATGAAATAATGCATCTATTATTGGCACATGATAAAATTCTAAACTACTCAAGGTCATGTTTATTGGATAATGCATTCAAAACTTAGTATTCATTCAATAGAACAAGAGGGAGATCAAATTATAGCAAAGGTAGATATCATTTTTCTTAAAAAGGTGGTAGAGAATATCACCAATTTGAAATCACACTAATATCAAGCCTACATACATATTTCATACCATCAAGAGGAAGAGACAATGGTCATTTTCAAAGCCATCATCAAGAAGAAAGGTGTTAAAATACCAACATACAATGTCATTATTGTAAAAGATATGGGGATTTTGAATCTAAATGTAGGAGACGTCAATATGATATGAATTAAAAAAATGTAATTTTTAGAAATGAAAACCATCCTAATAATAGTGAACAAAACACAATGTTGATAACATGTAATGTTGCACAAGAGAGTTGAAAAGAAGTATGGTTCTTAGATAGCAGGTATAATAATAGTATTAGTGGAAGTCAATAATTTTTTTCAATAATAGATGATTTGGTAAAATTATAAGTAATGTTTGGAAATTTTATCACAAAGTATGAGTCATGGGCCAAAGATCAATTAACATAAGAATAAAACAAGGTGAAAATAAATAGATCTTTGATGTATACTATGTTACTAGAATGTAGCGTAATTTCATAAGCATTGGCCAATTGGTACAAAAAGGGTATATGATATACTTTGAGAATAGTGAATGTGTGATTTTAGACAAGAAACCATTAATAGGCTAATTAAAAAAATTGAAATGATAATGAATATAATGTTTCATCTTAAGATCTAAAGTGAAATAGTTTTAAAACGTCAAGGATTGCAAAAAAATATTGAAGAAACATTTAAAATTTCTTTGAAGGATCAATATTGGTTATGGCACTTAAAATTTAGACATTTAAACTTTAGAGGTTTACAACAGTTGTATAGAAAAAGAATGGTATATGGATTTCTACCAATAAAACCACTTAAAACAAAATGTGGGAGTTGCATAATTGCAAAGCAACATAGATAAAAGTTTCAAGTTATAAAATCTTATAGGTAAATACATCCATTTTTAATACTCCATTAAGATGTTGGTCGACCGATGCAAACACCATCCATAAGTGGAAATCTATATTTCTTGACATTCATTGATGATTTCAGCTATGAGACTTGGGCCTATTTCTTGAAATACAAATCAAATGTGCCTAATATTTTATATGATTTCAATTTAAAATTTAAAAAGGAAAGTGGATATTATATCAAAATATTTATAAATGATCAAGGTGGTGAATACATATCAAATGATTTTCTAAATTTTTGCAAGGCAAATAGAGTAAGAAAATAATTCACAACAAGATATACACCTCAACAAAATGGAATGGCAGAAAGAAATAATAGGAAACTTATGGAAATGACATGAAGAATGATAAAATCTCATCCTTTGCCAAATAAATATTAGGTTGAAGTAGTTGCATGTGTGGTATACATCTAAAATAGGTGTTTAACAAAATCAGTGATTAGTGAGATACCACAAGAAGTTTGGAGCAAGAAGAAACATAGTGTCTCACATTGGAGAGTCCTTGGATGTGTTGCATACTATTTGATACCATAATAGTTGAGAAATAAGTTGGATGATAAAGGCAAAAATTGTATTTTTGTGGCATATAGTGAATAATCCAAGGTATACAATATATACAATTTGATCACAAATAAGGTAATAATCAATTGTGATGTAGAATTTATTAAAGAAGAAGCATCGGATGGAAGCATTAACAAAACAAATATAATTAAAACAAGTGTAGCACATAAAAATGAGATGGTAAAAGATTATACATAAGAAAATATTCCTTAAGCTCCACAACCTTCTAAAGCACTAGGCACTCCAAGTCTACCTACTCCAGCTAGTAATAATAGCAATGAATCATCTAATCCAACACTTGCATCATTGAGATCATGGTGTATAAACACTTCAAAGAAGACCCCTATTCTAAAGTAAATTTATGAAGAGTCACTAGAAGATGAAAATATGGATTTATGTTTAGATTTTGTAATCCTAACACAAGCTAATGCAATTTAATTTCATGATGCAATTAGGGATGACAATCAAATTCCATCCACGAATGAAGAAATTTAATCAATTGAAAAGAATAAAACATGGGACCTTCTATAAATTCTTAAAGGAAAGGATATGATTGGAGTAAAATGGGTTAACAAAAAAAAATTTAATACAAATGGGAAACTTGAGAAAAATAAAACAATACTATTAGTTAATGGATTCACACAACATCTAAGATAGACTAAAATTAAACATTTACACCTATAGCAAGCCTTGATGCTGTTAGAATGTTGTTATCTATTGCAACTCTAAATAGTTGGATGGTTTTTAAAATGGATGTCAAATCAACATTCTTTAATGGTATTTTAGAAGAGGAAATTTATTTATAATATCCACCTAGTTATGTAGTTTAAGGAGAAGATCACAAGGTCTACAAGCTGAAAAGGCCTTATATAGATTGAAATAAGTTCCTAGATCTTGTTATATCAGATTATAGTCATAGTTTATGAAAATTAAATTTAGAAAATATAGCTATCAACCAAATTTGTATGTTAAAGTAGATGACAAAAGGAAAATATTTCTAGTATGTTTGTATGTGGATGACTTGATTTTAACTAGAAATTTTTCAATTGAATCATTTAAGGAAGCCATGAAAATAGATTTTGAGATGACTAATTTTGGATTCATGAGATATTTTCTTGGCATATAAGAAGATCAATCAAAGAAAGGAATTTTCATATGTCAATGAAAGTATTCTAATGATTTGTTCAAAGGTTCAAGATGTTGAATGTTAATTTAGCTCCTACACTAGTTGCAATGGGTTTAAAACTTAGCAAATAGGATAAAATTTTTACTATTGTTGTAACTTTATTCAAGAGATTAGTTGATAACCTCACCTATGTAACTTCCACAAGACTGTTCATTATGTATGGAGTTAGTGTTATGTAAATATTCATGTATAATCCAAAAGAATCTCATTAGAAATCAGGAAAAAAAATCTAGTGTACATAGATAGAATAAAAAAAA
>JARHVA010002361.1:7500-42500 GCA_037957365.1 Torreya grandis | reverse complement strand
GGAAAGATAATGATGAACTCTCAAAAAGAGAAAAAAGGTGAGAGATTAACCTAGGGAAAATATCACATCTAGATGAACTAATGTATACACACGTGATTACCATCCATGATCAAAATATAATTAGAGGTATTATAGGCCAAAAAAGTGGGGGCAATGGGAAAGATACAATCCATAAATGTAAGGGACAGACTTTAAATATACCTAATTTGAGAGTATAAGATTACATGTATGACTTTGATCAATCTTGAGACAAGCTACACACTATAAATATTGCCATCATGGGCTTGAATGTGGAGAGGTTATAATTAGAGGAAACATGATAATGTTCTACTTCAAGAGGGGAAACACCACTAGAATGGGGTCTCCAAAGAGAAGATAATAATAAGTTCCCCAGTAGATCAAATGTGATCATGATAGCATAGGTGTACCCTAGTATAATGAATATTGATCATTGATAAATAATAAAGAATTATTTTTCCCCTATACAGCTTGATTTGAAGAGGATGGTGTGCTAATTTTGTGCCCCATCATGGGAAATTGGCAAGCAAAGTGTCTTAAGGATATAACCCAAAAGATAGGTTAAAGTGAGCGAGTAAAAATGGACATGCGATGGTATAATGGATTAGAAATCCATATAAAACCAATCATATGAGAATGCAAAGAGTGATGAGAGAGATGAAAAGAAGAATGTAGATACCCAAGCTGAACTCAATAGAAATTGAGCACTGCCTACATAGTTCAATGGACTCGTGTTCCATTATGAACTTCAAGTCAATGTAATTCACCCAAGTTTGGGAAAGAATGAAATGAAGAATGATGAAAAATGACCAAGAATTGATTAGACTCACAATGTATGAAATGATATTCATGTCTAAGCATAAACTTGAATACTAAAATGCATGCTACCTAGAAGCCTAATTCCACATCATGAGCCTAGCTTTTGCACAGTATTATTGAGAATCATTCATCAGAGCTAATATAGATGTTAAGACATTGAAATCTGAGCACATAGTGCTTGCTATAGCAAAAGAAATTAGTAATCATAAGTATTAATAAATTAAAATAACATTAGATTCCAATTGTAGTGAGCTAATTCAAATGTGAATACCTATAACTAAGGATAATGGTAAAACAATGATGAAAACTAGAGTTACAGTGATTTACATCTAAGCAAAAAAGTAAAAGATAAAGAAGAGGATAAACATAAATGAGCCTAACTTGAAATCAAGATATTATCTATCAAGACTTAAGTAGGAACAAAATATGTTTAAAAACAAAAGGCAAGAACATCTTAAAAACATGAGACCAAGATATGAATAATCAATATCCATGTGGACCATCAAGGTATTCTTAAACACAAAAAAAAAAAGCAAAATCAAATAATAAAACAAGACAAAAAAAACACAAGCCAAAGAATGCAGTGAGAAATAATAAAAAAGTGAAAAAGAGAAGAAATAAAAAGAGAGGTGTGAAATCATGATAAAATACTAAGAAAACTAAAATAAACAGACATAAATAAAAAACTACGTTAGTGTGGTTTAAAGATAAATGTTTGTACATATGTGGTTGAGGCATTACTTTCCACCACATCATAATAAAGAACAATGAAATGACAATTATTCCCTAATTAAAGAGGAATAATTCTATAATAAATGTGAGAAGAGAAGAAAAGGAAGGGGTTGGTCTAGTTGACTCCATGTATAAGACAAGTGGATGTTGCCTACATAGTTCCATGGATGCATGTTCCAACATGAACTTCAAGCCAAATGTAGATCTCCCAAAAAATGGGATAAAAGGAATGTGATGATCACACTAGCATGAATAATTTTATATAATAAATGGAAGATATGACAAACAAATGAGAATGGTCGGCAAACAAGAAGCTGATGAGACAAAAAGAATGATCTTACAAAATGACAAGTGCATGGGATAACATGAAATGAATTGGTGTCTCTATGATTACAAAATGGAAAGAAAATTATTTCATAGTAGTTTTTCAAAAAATATTAATAGTGTTCAAACTTAACACTTGGTCATAAAATGATGAGAGTGTTTAAACATAATGGTTGCTCACAAAATGATGAGTGTTCAAACATAACAGTTGCTCACAAAATGGTGAGAGTGTTGGATGGTGGAATAGAGATGAAAAAATATACAAAATCATGAGATAATGTTTTTATTCTTTTGTGGATCATGTTCTGATGCTTTTGGTATTTTAAATGTATTTCTAATGTTTTTGGTGTTTTGGGATAAACTATGCACAAGGTGGGACGATCTAGTCGAGGAAATGCACGTCTTGAGAGTAAAGGTTCCAATAAGAAAGCTAAGATTGATGAAATTTCCCATGCTCACAACTCTATGAGAGTGAGAATATTGATAAAGTAAGAAAGAAGAAAAATACATGTACTAAGAAGATGTGGCTATTCACCTATCAAAAGTTGCATAAGATTGTCCAAGTTGAACTACTTTTTAGAACCACTACTGAAAATGTTCATAATGCTTATGAGACATAATTGAGATCATAATTGGTCAAGGGACAAAAGATGTTCAATATTATAACATGTCTTAGACATAACAAAGAATATGCATCTTTGAAAAGAGCAATCTAGGATGGGATGAAGAATGTATTTAGAGTGCCAAAAGTTTAAAGCCTTTACCATCAATATTTATGAAAAGTGGACCTAAGAAGTATAAAATGTGTTCAAGGTAAGATAAAAGGGTGGGATAAAACTATGACACACAAGTTTCCGCCATGTCAGGGGTCTTATAGACTATGGTTTGAAGTTATTCATGCATAGAATCTCTTAAGGTGTATGATGTTCATGGGATCTTAAAGTTCTTCACCATTAGCTTTAGGTAATTGATATGCCTCTGATCCATAGTTTACCATGATAATGTATGGTCCTAACCAATTATGTTGAAATTTTCCTTTATTTTTTGGTTCAACATTCATGGTCTTCTAGTTCTCTTTCAAAACTAATTCACCAATCTTAAATTACTGAGGGAAAATGTGTTTTTAGTAGCTTCCCTATAATCTATTCTGATAGGTCTACAAGTTTTTTAGGGTAGATAAATGATTACCATCAAGAAGTTCTAATTCTTGAAACTATGAGGCTCTATAGTCTTCATCATCTTCAATGTGCTCTAATGATACTCTTAGTGATGGGATATCAATCTTCACTGGGATGATAGCTTTAGTGCTAAAAATAACAGAGTATAGAGTATATCTAGTTGGCATGCGATGATTGGTTCTATAAGCCCAAAGGGCAGGGAAGAGTTCCAAGTGCCAATTATAGCCAACATCATTGGCAATATATTTTTAAGATGGCCAAAATGGTTTTATTTGATGCCTGAGCTTGTCCATTGCCTTTCAGGTTATATGGAGTGGATTTCTTATGCTTGGTCTTGAATTTTGCACAAAGAGCTTTCAAATCTTGGTCTATAAAAGATCTGCCATTATTAGATATAATATGGATTGGAATGCCATATCGGTAGATGACATGTTAATGAATGGATTTTTCTATTTGTTTCTCGATAACATAAGTGAGAGGAATGGCCTCAATCCACTTGGTAAGGTATTCTATTGTAGTCAAAATGTGCTTATGGCCATCATAATATGTTGGATTAATTTTACCAATGAGATCAAGACCATAGGTTGAGAACTGCCATGGTGTTGTAATTAGTTATAATGGTAATGAAGGTGCATGTATTAGGTTGCCATGCTACTGACAAGGAACACACTTATTTACATAATTACAAGCATCTATCTCCATTTTAGGCCAATAATAGCCTATTCTAAAAAATATATTTTCTAGGACTACACCATTGGTATGGGCTCCACACATTCCTTTAAGAACCTCCTTAAGTGCCAACTTGAATTCTCCCAAAGATAAACAACTAGGAAGCATTCCATCATAGAGTTTTTGATAAAGCATGTTTCCAAAGAGGATATAACATGGTAAGTGATGAAGGTAATGTTTTTTTTTGGTTATTTGAAAGGCTAGTAGGAAATACATGGTTGTGGAAATAGTATAAAAATCTTGGTACCGTGGTAGCTCACGTGAGATATTAGGATCAAGAATGGTGCATATCCTCTCTAAATCTAATAAAATATGTGCTGGCTAAAGAAGAATTTCAATTAAGAATTGATACCTTTTATCACTATCATTGATTTGAATCATGGAACCAATTGTTGCCATAGCATCGGCAACCTTGTTATTGAGTCATGGAACTTGCTCAAACTACAGAGATTTAAAATGTCTTTTAAGGTTATCAACAATTTACTTGTAAGGGACAAGCTTATCATCTTTTGTTTGATACTGATTAGTTGTCTAATTTATGATTAGCTATGAATCTCCATAGATCTTTGAGATTTGAATATCCTACTATATGTCAAGATGAAGGCCTGCAGCCAATGCCTCATATTCAACCATATTGTTTATATAAGGAAATTGTATATGGAAGGATTTGGGGATCAAATCCCCTTATGGTATTATCAAAAATATGCTAGTTCTAGATCCTTGAGATGTGAAGGATCCATCAAAATAGAGTATCCACTATTTAGGTTCTTATGATGCTTGTTTTATCATCATGATAGAATCATCTAGAAGGTCAAAGCTGAGAGGCTAAGTGGCTATAATAACAGCTCCTACCAGTTGATCCACAAAAATCCAACCTTTGATTTCTTTCAAATTATAGTATTCAATATCAAACATGATGAGAAGCATAATCAATTGAGCCATGCATCCTTGAAGAGCTTCTTTAGACAAGGAAAACTTGAGAGGTTCTACCTTGGTGATAATAAATTTTTTGTTATTGAGCATATAATGTCAAAACTTCCAAGTGGTGAACACCATAACTAAACATGCCTTCTCAATAGTCATATAATTATGTTCATAGGTGACTAATGTCTGGCTTAAATAATAATCCACGTATTCCTTAACATGATCATCATGCTGAGCCAAAAGTGCTACCAATTCATATTTTAGGGTTGATATGTAAAAAAGCAATGGCTTTCCTTGTGTTGGAGGGCATACGATTAGTGGATTAGCCACATATGTTTTAAGATTTGAAAATGCTATCTGAAAATATTCATAGCAATGAAATGTCACCCCTTTCTTCAAGATATGGGTAAATTGGTGGCACTTATCTACTAGTTTAGAAATGAACCTGTGTATAAATTGGATTTTGCCTTGTATACCTCACAACTATTTAAGATTTTTAGGTGGAGGTATTTATATAATAGCAGTGACATTCACAGGGTTGAATTCAATACCTCATTGTGATATAACAAACCCTATAAATTTTTTTGATGTGAATCCAAAGACACATTTCTTAGAATTCAAATAGACTTTATATGCATGAAGCCTCTCAAATATTCTTCATAGAATGTTAGGGTGTCTAGCTCTTGATCATGATTTTGATAGTACATCATCAACATACTCCTCAACAATGTCATGCATCATGTCATGGAAGATGATAGTCATTGCATGTTGATATGTGGATTAAGCACTATTTAAACCAAATGGCATGACTTGGTAATAAAATGTCCTCCATGGAGTGGTGAACATGATCTTATGCTGATCTTTAAGGGCTATCTTAATCTGATTGTAACTAGAAAGTCTATCCATTAAGTATAGTATCTCATACCCAATAGTTAAGTCAATAATCATTTCAATGTTGTGTAGAGAAAAATCATATTTGGGACATGCCTTGTTTATTTCATCAAAATCAGTACAAACACATATGCCTGGGGTCCTTTTACTTACTAGCACTATGTTATAAATCCATTTAGAGTAGTCCAGTGGTCTAATAAAATTGGCTCCTAACAACTTTTCCAACTCAAACTTTACCAAAAGGGAAATACATGGATGCATCTTTCTTAACTTTTCCTTGACTAATTTAGCATTAGACTGAACAACTAGATGATGCAAAACTAAATCTAGATCCAAGCTTGACATGCTAGAATATGCCTATGCAAATATGTCTATATAATACCTGAGAATGGATATAATATATTCTGATTCTACTTTAGTAATGGAAGCTTCAAGATAAATATTTTTGGGATCCTCATGGGTTTACAAATTCACTTCTATTGTTCTCTACATAAGAAGTGTGAATCCATCTTCTATAATTGTATGCAATGTATGGTTATGATCATCTTCTTCTACTAAATCCTTTTTTTTTCCTCTCAAAGATCTGAATAATATGAAGAATTAGAATCTAACTTCTCAGGTAAAGGCTAATTGGCAAAGACCTTTGGAAACTCAAGATCAAGATACTCAAATATTTGATGTTGTTTTGAAGAGATTCTTCTACTAGCTATGGAACTTGGGTTAGATGGAATTTCTACAACCTAAGGGGATGAGCAAACTTTCCCACCTGGGAGTGCCTGAAATAGGTTTTCACTCAAACGCTTATCTTTTTTTTTACTTTTTCCTTGATCAACAAATTCCTCAAAGAGGTTTTCACTTGAAGACTTGGATATTTTTTCTTTATTATGACCAAAAAATTTTGCCTACTCTCTAAAGTAGGCAGAAGGATTCAATGAAAAATCAAAACCTTGTTTATGATCACTAATGGGGAACACATCTCATAGGCCCATGAATTATATAACTAATTCTTCATTTTGAGACCCATCGAGGCATATGACCAAATTTTTTGGATCCCAATCTATGAGTTCATGATGGTAAAGGCATACATTATAATGAGGGTTTACATTGGGACATAAAGCACCAATCATAAAGATATAATGTCCTACTTCAAAAACTGAAACACCACTAGCATGGGTTTTTGATTTAGGATAGGAAGCTTTAATAGGTTTTATGTTCAATATGTCACTTGAATCAAATAAATCTAAATTAATAAACTCATTGAAAAGGCTTTAATGGGACATTGCATCACTGTTAGGAGTCTCATTACTAGTCACATCAAAAGAATCACTACCAAATGTTATGAGGTCATCATCTGGTGGTTTAAATTTGAGACCATGATTCCCATTAAAAGTTCTAGGTCATAAAGGCTCTAAAATTCCTTACACTTATGGGCCAAGGCCTTTCCCTGTATAGTCAAGATGATCCATTATCTTATTAGGGACATGATATTCTGGATTATAAAAATAAATCACAATGCCTTCAAAATATAAACAATCTCCCTTGGTAAAAGCCTCTCGATATTTCTTTGGTAGGATAGTAGGTACAAAAACCACACAAGTTTTTGGTTACTTCTTCTTTAGTTTCCAAATATGATCAGGTCAATTAGGAGTCTGGGAAGTTTTAGGCTAACTAAATGTTTTAGGGGATTTTGTTAATTTTTCAAAATGGAGGACATCTTTCAGATGATATGTAGAAATGCCTACATATTTAATAAGCACTTGCTTGGCTAGATCTGCATGAAATGCATCAATTGAGGTGGATGCTAGATCATCAAGGTCTATATAATTAGATGGAAATGGATGAGTAATGATGACTTTATTATTTTTTACAATGAATTCAGAACATGGGCAATAGTTATAATTTCAAAACTCTAATTCAAGATGTTTATAATATTTGTATGGTTTTTTATCAGTGAGAATAGTAAACTCAATCCCATCATGGGAAACTTGAGGCATTGGTGAAGAGTAGATGAAACTATCTATACTTCATTGATCTAAGGATGACCAAGAAGTATGTTATAAAGAAATTTAGTATCCATAATATGGAATAATGTGTGATGAGAAATAGCCCCAACCATGATTAAAAACCAAATTATACTAGATGACTACCTCTCAACATTGTCAATCACAAAAGCTAACCTGATAGATCTTTGAAAATCACAAAAGCTGAGTTAACATAAAAGAAATAACCTCATTATTAAAATATTTACAAAGGTCCAAATCAACTTAGAGTATGAGAACAAGTCTAATGTATGGGAAGAGAGATCATGACATTTTGGTCCTCCCCAAGTATTTCTCTAACATCTTCTCCAATAATAAAATCCCTAGTCAAATCTCTCCATTTACTCTTCATGCATTATTTCCCTTGACTAATCCTCATAGGATTTTAAACACATAAAAAATGTTTCTTGATATTGTCCAACAGATTCATATTATTTCCTTCAACATTCTTTCTCTTATTCTCCATATGTTTCGTAATGATCTTTGTAACCCTACTCGAACTTCCCTGGTATTTTATCCAATTTTTTGTAATTTTTATAATATATACAAGCACATCATTTTCATCCCCCTTATGTGGATGAGGAATGTCTAGTATAATTTTCTTCATGTTCTTAAAATATTTAAAAATGAGCTATATCACATTTTTCATATCTTAGAGTCTAGTAATTTCTAGGTTTATACTTCGTGAATGACACCTCCATTTATTTCAAAATGAAAAAAAGAAGACTAAATGGCACACCATTATTGAAATAGTTTGTCATTTTTAGTAGAGACCATTTAAATAAATTATACCTACCTTATAGTGTTACATACTTGATTAGATGGAAGACAACCTCCACATATAGCCTAGGCAAGGATGCTCGATCAAAAACATTGTGAAGTAGTTCCAATTTCTCTCCATCCTCATAAGTAAAAAAGATGAGGTACTTTAGGATTCAATATATAGCTTATGGTGTATGTGGGGTATTTTTTAGATAGGATATTAATGTTATGTTTCTTATACATGTTAAGAATGAGAAAATATGCAGAAATTTGGAGCAATCCCATGATGGGTCTCTAGGAGGCCACTTTTCTCTAAGAACTATACCAACAAAGATAATGAGGGCAGGTTATTATTGGCTTAGACTATTTAACGACTCATATGAATGGGTAATAAGGTATGAAAAGTGTGTTTTCTTCCCTATAAATCAAAGTTTATTAGCCTTACTTCTCAATCCCATCCAAGTTGACCAACCATTCATGCAATGTGGGCTCGAATTCATAGTCATGAATAACCTTCCCTGAAGTATAGGTCAAATATGGATACTCATGACCACTAATTATTTTATAATGTGGGTAGAGGTAGTATCCCTTAAATAAGATAATGAAAATTAAGTCCTTGATTTCTATGAGAGCATAGTGACTATGTTTGGAACACCATCAACCATCATATCTGATAACGTTTTAGCATTCACGGGTAAAAAGATAAGTGAGTGGAAAATGATCATTTCATATGCATAATTACCTCCTCTAATTATTACCCCCAATGGAATGGACTTGTAGATTACACAAATAGAAACTTGATCAAGATCATCAATAGGATGGCTGGTGATAATTAGAAGACTTGGCATACAAAATTGAAGACAACCTAATGGGCTAATATATTCACGCCTAATAGGATTATGGGTAACTCACCATATATTATTGTGAATGGAAAAGGATCCAAATTTACTATTTCTTTTAAGTTTCTTTGTTTGGAATTAGGACATCAACTAAAACTAATGGATAATGATCCTATGGAGGTGAGGATGGCAGAATTGATAAAACTATAGGAGAAGAGAGATGAATCCATGCACATTTTAAAGTATCACCAAGCCAAAATGAATAAATAATTTGATAAGAGAGATAATTTAGGAAATATACAAGAAGGTGATATTTATTTAAAGTGGGATGAAGATAGGGACAAACATTATAAACACACAAAATTTGATACATTATGGAGTGGACCCTATTTGCTCATTCAATACAAATATCATAATGTTTTCCAGCTATGAAGATTTAATAGAGAGAAAATAAGCATCACAGTCAATGAAATATACTTTAAGACTTATTACTAAGGTTAGTTTGTTATTTAATACGTAGTTGTTTGGTGTGTTTATTATCAATAAGTACCTAGCATAATATTTTGTGTGATTTTGTTGTTGTGTGGTTTTAACTAAATTCCTCTCTCATGTTATGTTGTTTCATTTTATGTGTTGTGGTGTGAGTTTGAATCTTAAAGAGGTATATTAATTTTAGACTCTAGTATGAGAGTGACCCCATTTACCAATGGAGAATAAGGCTATTAATTTGTCAACATTTTAGGCATATTACCCTTGTGAATCATCAATTTGTTCACCATGTTTTACCACCTATGTCAAAAATGGTCAAGCCCTATTATTTGAAACTTCCTTCATAAGGATTCTAAAGTTTGTATGTTAAACAAAGATTCAATTGGTCTTATAATGTTTTTAAAGTGGTCAATTAAATATTTTTTTAACATTTTGTAAGGATTTGATCTCTTCATATACTTATATATTTTTCAAGGTCATTCATAAACAATTCATCATTATACATGTGTGTTGAAATTCATGTCACTATGATGAGTCACCATATGAGTTTTATTCATGCCCTTGTGGTCATCTAACCATGCATTAGACTTCCACCATGTTTTTAAATGTAAATTAAAGTCTATTAAGTTGCTTCTTATGTCATATTTGAGGAATTGTATGTAATTTTCAAAAGTACAATAACATAAATATAGTTTTTAATGTGGATGGTGTTAGGAGGTTTTAAGAGAATAGTTAGATTCAGGAAAACGTGCATTCCAATGTACAAAGATAGGGAATCATTGAAAATAAGTAGATTTTCAATCACTTATATGGACACGAGGGTGTAAATTTAGGTGAAAATGTATATAATTGTGTATTTTTAAAAAAATCAAGTTAGTAACATGGAAAATAAGCTTGCACTAGTGTAGAGAGGTCAAAAATGTATGAAACCATTCAAAATCTCAAGAAGGCCAAAGGTTTATGCTTGGTTCATAAAAATAAAAAACAATTGGGTCAAATGATCATTGGCATAAGAGGGACCCCTTATGGGCTTAATATTTATGAATAAAAATTGAGTTTTATGGGGATGAGCTCTATGAATCATCTTTGACAAGATATATAGTTAAAAAACCCATAGTAAATCCCATAGGCCTAGTTCTAAACACATTTAATTCAATTTGGATATCATTAGAGAATAATGAGAATTTTTGCATGCCTATATGTATTTTAACAATTATCTCACATATTTATTCATCGGGTTAGGATGTGTGAACATCAGGTATCACGAAGAATCTCCATCAGAGATAGGTTATAGGTTTGTATTTCAAGTTTTGGAGGTCCATCAAAGAATATATGGTTTGTAAGTTAGTATTGACCATTCCTCATGATGTTACTATACATTATTTATTTCCATTAGATTTTTCAAAATGTTTTCCAATGCCTACAAAATCACTGGACTTCAATGAAGACAACTTTAGTAGTACACCTTGATGGTCTATAAACCTGAACAAACATTGTTGATGATTTTATCTTGTTTCCTCTTATATAAGTTCAAAGACACCTAGGATCAGGTGGATAAAAAATTTATGTCTCTCTAGCCATTTGTCCGTTTCATATTAGTCCTCCAAGTAGCACTCATGGTTATAGCCTTAAGGATTATGTATAAGATGCTTGCATAAAAAATGGTTTGAGAAGGTATAACCCTATAGTATCAAAGGTGTATGAGAGTATTGACCTACTAGTATAGGTATTGAGTAAATTTATAATAATTCTAAATATTGAAAAGATTAAAACTTGTATCACATGAAGGCTTAAGGCATGAAAATAGAGACCTATAAGTTTCTAGAATTGTAGGTATCTTTTTCATGATAGATGCAATGAGATGTGTATTGAAAAATTAGAGTTTGAAGACATAAATGATGAGGTAAATTTAGTTTATATACACTTGGTATGTTTAAGATAAATGGATAAAGTGTGTCATTAAAACCCAATGCTCAAGATACCCCAACGACACCTACAAGCATAATGAAAAAAATTGAGTAGTTTGAGGCATTAAGTCAGCATGGGAAACATCTAAAAGTGTACATGTGAGATTAAAGGCATAAAGGAAACCTATCTAGTTACATTATCAACCTCACATTTCTCTCATTATATGGCTAAATACATTGAGAATGTGAAAACCTATATAGGCTTGTTATAGGAAGAGTAAAGGAAAGCACACATGTATTGTCAAGTAGAGGAAAGCAATAATAAGTTTTCAAAGGTATAAGTTTGAATATGAAGGAAAATTAAATTTGGTTAAAATACTTTCAAGGTTTCACTAATCAAATTTAATAAGACCAAATTTTAAATCTTAATATTCAAGAGACATTCAACCCATCACTTACAAGCATATGTGAGAGCAAGAGAGAGAATTGAATGCAATGTATGCATTGAAGATGGGGAAAAAAATTAATAATAAAGTGAATTGACTTAATAAAGGTAAAATAGGACCCAAAAAGGATTAGAGAGAGTGATTCATAAAAGTCTACTTTAAATCCTACAATCACACAATCAAACTAGCTCCTATAGGCCTACCTAGTCAAATGAGAAATTCCTACTTAGTCTAAAGGACAAAGGTTTATGGGAAGGAAAAAATCACATAGAAATGATTATATAATTCTATCATGACATCCATATGATCTTAGTGGGAAATTAAAAAAATGTCAATGTTGATAGGTCTATTTAGGCCTGGTAAACCTAAACACACATACATAGCCTTGTGTGTATAGTTTTGAAAAGTGTGGTTTGTTGAAGGTGAGATGGGAACCTAAAATCACTAAAAATTTTCATAGTGATTAAAAATACCCTATAGGGGCATTCATAGGTAGATGGAGAAAACAAAAGTGGCCATTTGGCTTATAAAAACTTTGGAAGCCCTTTTGAGTATAAGTTATAGTCTAGGATAGATGTTCTTTTGGTCAGCATGACCTTAACCTTGTTTAAATATTCCAATTTTTTTATGTATATTGAAGGGGTATATATATTCCAATATTGTGTCATATGCATTGGTTTAGGTCGCTAGCCTGTACAAAAAATTGTTAAAACTATAGAGTACTCCCAAATGTCATAGTAGAAACCTGAGGAACACTTTTTGAAGCTCAAAAGCATATGGACGAACTACCTGAAATCTTAGGAACATAAGGGTAGTTTAAAACACTTGTTATCTTGAATTTTTTTGTATTATTTTACTGTTTAAGACACTATATTTTATTAACAATCATTAAGAACCTGAACCACTCTAAACCCTCCTAAAACACTAATAGGATCTCGATGAGAGAGATTGGCTTGATAAGAAATATAAATGTAGTTAATTTACCTTGAAACCACCTAAACATAATTCCTCACTCCAAAAGTAATCTCACTAAGAAGTTTACTTATACCTACACTTGTACATAAGTAATAAATGTTGTGTTTTTGTGACATTTTGGGCTCCAAATAGGGTCTTTGATATCTTAAACTAATGAAAACCATTAGGGAGGTTTCTTTTAGGTGTATTTTATCTCATTAGGTCCACAAATCCATACATTTTACCTTGGAAGTGCTCCTATAGGTTTGATTGTTGAAGGTAGTGTGAAAGACTAGTTTTTTAGCAATTTCTTGGTTCATCTATCTACACCAGGTATAATAAACCCAAATTTTACATGGATCATGGAAAAGGGGTCATAAAATATAACAAAACAATTATTTTTGGTTTCACATATGTGGGAGAAGTATGGATCAAAATCTAGTTTCTAGGTCTAGAGACCTCATTGAGGCCTACATGGAAAGAGAAAATAGGTGGATAAGTATACTTGCATTAAATTTATGTTCATAAAATTTGGTATAGAGATGTAAGGTAATATTATATACTAAAAAGTATTCTTAGTTTTTCAATATCATATATATATTCTTCTACATAAGGAGATGTGTGTTGTCAAGGCTACAAGGAATTGAAGACAAATGCAAGCTTTAGGTGAAAAACAAAGTGTTAGAGAGTGCTTGATGTATCTAAGGGTGTTGATTAAAGTTTTTCAAGACCTAAAATTATTTCATGGAGATATATTAAATTTTGGAATATAAAATCAAGATTTTAGAATCTCAATCAAGGAAAAATGTAGTAAGACAAAAGGTCTTTAAGACACTAAAGATTTACTTCATGATTACCATTAAAATTTAAACATATGTTATCTTTCAAATGTATGATATTTATTAAAAATTAAGGATTAGGGAATTTATTTGTGAATTAATGATCAAGGAACACCATTTTTCATTCCTCACAAGCCAATATTGGTAGTTTTATAAGGATGATGAATCATTGAAGTCTCCTATGCCAATTCTCTATAAGATCATGATTACACAAATCAGTACATGTTGAAGGATTTTATATTATTTATATCTTCCTATTTATTTATTTTAACTTTATATTTCATGAAATACACTTGTGATTTTCTATTTTTGATAACACTTCTCTCATTCTCTTTCTCATTCTCTATATATGCTAATTTTTTGACATTGTAAAGGATCTAGAAATTGGTATGGTGAAGCCCTCCTAAATTGTATACCTTTTTGAATCTAGAATAAATAATTCAAACTAATTTTTGTTTTCTAAAGTCTTGAAATAAGTGTATGAATTAGTTTTGTTTTTAAATGACAAGTGAAGGTTTCATTCCTTGCATTCATCTATATCTTTCATGCCTTGGTGTAAGTAATCTGCTTTCTAGCAGGCCATATGATGTGTTACTAGATGTTTTATGTGTTTTTATGTGTAAGGAGTATTATTAGTGTTCATTATCAGACATATTAGTCATCTAATTTAAAGGATACATTTCATTCTACCTTTATACCGAGACACTATTGCTAGAAGAACCTTTCATTTTGAGATCAACTTTCTAGTTATTTTCTAGAGTCCAAGTTCAAGGAAGTAAAGGATTTTACTTTGGTGCATCACTTACATAAGATTATTATCTAAGATAATATTTTAGTGATCAATTTTAGGTGTTTGAAATGGTAGCTATCCCATAATCTATAGATTCTACTCTTAAAATTGTTACCCATAATATATGAGGTGTTTTTGTGTTATTCCAAATTTGAAGAGGCTTGAGTATCCATCCTTACAATGAAAATTTGGGTGATAACAATAAATAAATACATAGAGGAATAAAATAAATAAATAGAGGGTTGTGTAATTACATAATTTATTGGAGTTGTGATTTAATTTACAATACAAGTGAAAAAATTTAATGCATAATGAGTAGAAGTAGCATATAAATATACTATGTATTAGAAGTTACCATTCTTAACTTGAATTAGGAGGAGATATTAATTGAATTGGTGTTAGTAAAAATAAGAAAGGGAAGGGTAATTAAGGATTATAAACTTTGAAAATGACCTTCAAATTTCAAAAAGAAAGTCATCTAGGAGGGATTTAGGGATCTGTAGCTTGTATTTTCTTTGTTATTTCTCTATTATTATGTTTCTATTGTTTATCCTTTTAGATGTGTTAGATTTAATAATAATTATATATGGTGTGTATATCCATGTATATTAGTTTGTCATGTCCCCTTTTTTGTGGACATTGACAGGCTTGATGATTAGCTTATTATGCGACCTTCGTAGGCTAATATGATGGATAGAGGGTCATAATGGAGCTTGGCTTGACTTTGATTCGCAGAATTTCTACATTTGGTTTTCATTTAGGGTCTTTCAGACATGTTTGATTGATGCTCCTATTATTTAGGGATATTTGACATGCAGTGGAGCACCTTTATTTTGGTATGGTCATATGCAGAATCACTCCCTGATTCACCTGCTTCGATCGGTTTGAGGATCTGACGTATATTGAGGGAGATATTAATATTTGATTGATTTAATCAAATATTAATTAGTTGGTCTCATTAATAATTAATTATTAATTATTAATTATTTGCTCTAATTTTAAATTAGAAACCCTAATGCTAATTTAAGAAAACCCTAATTAGGGCAAGCATATCTTTTGAGGGTATAAGGGTTTCACATGGAGGCCATTATTGAGTATGCATAGATTATTGATTATTGAAAATTGAAGAAATTTTTCTATGAAGACTGAGCCAAGGGTTCCAGGATTCCATTGCAGTGAAGAACGTTCCCTCTTCATTGTGTGTGATTTAGAGGCTGTGAGATATCAGCTGATTTATTGCCAAATTGAGAGATATCTTCATCTAGAAGTTATCACAGAGATACAGATCTGAGAGATAGCTTCACCCAAAAGTTATCACAGAATTCCAGGGTTGAGAGATAACTTCAAACAAATGTTTGTCACAGAGCTTTCCAGGTATTTTCTTTATTTAGTTTTGATCCAATAAATTATACAGATAGAGATATTCTGTATTAGAATAGTATATCTTCAGATCAGGTGGTTCAGCAATCAGGGGTTAAGAACAGACAGGCTGGTAGCCGTACTAAGTCCGTACAGGTCCGTACAGATCCACGTAGATACCGACACCGGTAGATAGAGATCCCCAGTGACCGACATCGGCCGTCTGAGGATCGACATCGGCAGATAAGGACCTACAGAGACCGACGTCGGTAGTATATCGACCGATGCCGATGACTGTGTTCTCGACACAGCAGGCCGAGACTTCCAGAATTGCAAGTTTATTCCCAGTTTGCATAATTTCAGGGTTTTAAGACCTCATCTGTAATATTCATTGGTTTGCATAAGAAAGGGCATCTATTGTAAACAGCTGGATGAATGATAAGATCTGTGATTTGTTTATGCATGTTTGAATCTATTCTGCAAATTGTATCTTGTTCAGAGCTTTATATGTTTCTATATTCCCTGATTGAAGGGGATATTACAGTTGTTCAGAGCTTTTGTAGGAGGAAAAAGAGCCCCTAAGTAAGGGACATCACAGTGGTATCAGAGCTTTGGTCTTTGGTATCATAGTTTTGTGTCTTTCATATATCCCTATTGGTAGGGGATATTGCAGTGGTATCAGAGCTTTGGTCTTTGGTATCATAGTTTTGTGTCTTTCATATATCTCTATTGGTAAGGGATATTACAGTGGTATCAGAGCTTTGGTCTTTGGTATCATAGTTTTGTGTCTTTCATATATCTCTATTAGTAAGGGATATTACAGTGGCATCAGAGCTAAATTTCTGCCATCCTGTTGGGCACATCAGAGCTAATGTCTTGCCATCCTGTTGGGTAGTTCCAGGTTCAATTTGATTATCAGTATGGCTCTAAGAGGGGTCAAAGATTTGGAAGAAAGCATGCACAATGCAAAGAAGAAATTAGATCATCCATTTCAGCAAGCAGATGACACTCTAAAAATTTTGGAGGAGTTGGACACTTATTTAGGCAAGGTTGAGCATTCAAATACTTATGAGATGCAAACAATGTTATTTCCAGTGTTTGATTCGTTGGTGAAGCCCCGATTATTGAGACATCATGATGAGGTGGTAAGACTTGCAACTCTCTCTTGCACTAGTGAAATGATGAGGATCATAGCTGGCTTTGATTTTCATGATGATCAGATTATGAGAGAGGTACTTTATGCCATGGTAAAAAGCTTCGAAAAGTTGGATAACATTAGAGACCCTCATTTCTCAAGGAGGGCAAGATTACTTGAAACATTTGCAAGGTATGGATTTGAAAACGTTATGATGTTAGTAGGTTGTATTGGTGAAATTCGCATGATGTTTAAAATATTTTGGAATATTTTAGATGAGTTTCATTCTAGCAATATATTGGCATCAATGCACTCTATTATGTTCACAATCTTGTTTGAGGAGGAGGATAAAATTTCCAAACTCTTGGCAGAAGATTTATGGTATGTCTGGACAAAAGGGAGAAATGTCTCACCTAGAGCTTGCATGTGGTTAAAGAATTTAATTAATAGGCCCAAGGATCGTAGTGCTTTCCCTATGACATGCAGCCACTTGCATGATGAGTTTGACAGTTATGCTGATCCAGTACAGGGTGATATTAACACATCTTCAGGTAATGATTTATCTGCATTATCTTCACCGATAGGGGTAGTTGAGGATGTTGTGGATGAGCTTTGTCTTCAGGTGAGTTCAGCACAGGTGTTAGACAGTGAGGATGACCCTGATGCTTGCATTCAGAGTGTGGAGGTATACTCAGAGGTTAGTACATTGAGTATTGCTGATGAGTATGTTTTTGTAGCTGATGATGAGGACCATGTGGTTGAGGCTCACACTCATATTCAGGATTTGGGAGTACCTAATTCTGAGGAGTTTTGAATACCAGTGGAGTTGAATCTCCATATTGATTACTCTCATACAAATGATAGTGTGGTACAGTTGGTTGTGCCGCCGTTACAGAGAGATCAGTTATGGGATGGATTGGCACCATCTTTTGTAGATGGAATTTGCAGTTGCCAAGTACACAGTCTAAAGTATCGACACATCCAGGGCAGTTGTGATTTTAGAGATTGGTTGAGTTGTGTTCGCCAATTTGATTATGGGTTCCTCTTTGTTCTACTTACGTTGATGTTACAGGTACTTGCATTAATTCACAGCGGTGCAGAGCATAACTACATTTGGGATCCAGGTGGATCGAGTAGTTCATTGTTCTGAGATTGCTTGGGGACAAGCAATTTTTGGAGGGGCGGATTGTCATGTCCCCTTTTTTGTGGACATTGACAGGCTTGATGATTAGCTTATTATGTGACCTTCGTAGGCTAATATGATGGATAGAGGGTCATAATGGAGCTTGGCTTGACTTTGATTCGCAGAATTTCTACA
The DNA here is from genome assembly GCA_037957365.1 of Torreya grandis. Lineage (NCBI taxonomy): Eukaryota > Viridiplantae > Streptophyta > Pinopsida > Cupressales > Taxaceae > Torreya > Torreya grandis. Next base: position 24,008 of record JARHVA010002361.1, on the reverse strand, counting down.
TTTGGTTTTCATTCAGGGTCTTTCAGACATGTTTGATTGATGCTCCTATTATTTAGGGATATTTGACATGCAGTGGAGCACCTTTATTTTGGTATGGTCATATGCGGAATCACTCCCTGATTCACCTGCTTCGATCGGTTTGAGGATCCGACGTATATTGAGGGAGATATTAATATTTGATTGATTTAATCAAATATTAATTATTTGGTCTCATTAATAATTAATTATTAATTATTAATTATTTGCTCTAATTTTAAATTAGAAACCCTAATGCTAATTTAAGAAAACCCTAATTAGGGCAAGCATATCTTTTGAGGGTATAAGGGTTTCACATGGAGGCCATTATTGAGTATGCATAGATTATTGATTATTAAAAATTGAAGAAATTTTTCTGTGAAGACTGAGCCAAGGGTTCCAGGATTCCATTGCAGTGAAGAACGTTCCCTCTTCATTGTGTGTGATTTAGAGGCTATGAGATATCAGCTGATTTATTGCCAAATTGAGAGATAGCTTCATCTAGAAGTTATCACAGAGATACAGATCTGAGAGATAGCTTCACCCAAAAGTTATCACAGAATTCCAGGGTTGAGAGATAACTTCAAACAGATGTTTGTCACAGAGCTTTCCAGGTATTTTCTTTATTTAGTTTTGATCCAATAAATTATACAGATAGAGATATTCTGTATTAGAATAGTATATCTTCAGATCAGGTGGTTCAGCAATCAGGGGTTAAGAACAGACAGGCTGGTAGCCGTACTAAGTCCGTACAGGTCCGTACAGATCCACGCAGATACCGACACCAGTAGACAGAGATCCCCAGTGACCGACATCGGCCGTCTGAGGATCGACGTCGGCAGATAAGGACCTACAGAGACCGACGTCGATAGTATATCGACCGATGCCGATGACTGTGTTCTCGACACAGCAGGCCGAGACTTCCAGAATTGCAAGTTTATTCCCAGTTTGCATAATTTCAGGGTTTTAAGACCTCATCTGTAATATTCATTGGTTTGCATAAGAAAGGGCATCTATTGTAAACAGCTGGATGAATGATAAGATCTGTGATTTGTTTATGCATGTTTGAATCTATTCTGCAAATTGTATCTTGTTTAGAGCTTTATATGTTTCTATATTCCCTGATTGAAGGGGATATTACAGTTGTTCAGAGCTTTTTTAGGAGGAAAAAGAGCCCCTAAGTAAGGGACATCACAGTGGTATCAGAGCTTTGGTCTTTGGTATCATAGTTTTGTGTCTTTCATATATCCCTATTGGTAGGGGATATTACAGTGGTATCAGAGCTTTGGTCTTTGGTATCATAGTTTTGTGTCTTTCATATATCTCTATTGGTAAGGGATATTACAGTGGTATCAGAGCTTTGGTCTTTGGTATCATAGTTTTGTGTCTTTCATATATCTCTATTGGTAAGGGATATTACATAGTTTCTTGTAAAACATAGAATTATTTTTTAAAACCATGCTTTACCAATAATAAAAAATAATTATTGTAACCCTAGGGAATAATATAATAAATATAAGTGTCTACCATGCTTCTTGAAATAATATAAGTAAAACTTGTGTACAAACTACTAACCCACCGAATAGGGTGAATTGAAACAAAATATTGACCAACATTACTTTTTTTTATTAGGTCATGTAGATTGATAATCCTTTTATTGAAATTTAGAATCATATATTACAATGATTTATTCCTCTAATTCCTCTTTGAAAAATATATATTTAATGTTAGGAGAGTAAGGAAAATTTAGTGAACTTATAAATTATTTTGCATGTTGTCAACTATCTTTTGGTAGAAGTGATGGAGTTGAATAAATGGTTAGGAGAACCTGTAAGATTTTAAGATCTCGATGAAGACACATGTGCCTTATATGCTACTAGATGATAAGACAATAGATTTGTGTTCCTTGGAAGAAGAATTCATTGTAATATTATTCTCTTCAATTGATTAGTTGTCTCCTATAAGTATATTTTATATTATCGATTTATTCTACCATCTTCTCCAAAGTTTTATCATGTTGGATTATTTATGCAACTTCCATGAATATGTTTTTGCCTTTCATCCTACAATATACTACCACATCATTGTTAATGTTAAGAATATTTTTTCATGATTATATTTATTATGAATATATTTATCTTTGAATTTACCCTGGATATTAATCAAATGATCAACAACCCTTCCCTTGGTGTCCCAACATATAACTCTAAAATTAAAATATGATCTTCGAGATGTAGACTTGTACAATTATGGCCATTACTGGAATTAGGATTTGCCTATTCTTAGTAGATAATTATGCACTAGATCAACCTTTGAATTATTAAAATCCCCATAAATGATTCTAGTGAATTGAAAAGTAATCTCCTATTTAGATAAATTTAGAAGAAAACATATTTGAAAGAATAAATGTCACACACCAGTTCCCTCTAAAAATAAAATTAGTAAAACTAATAGTCAATGATTATTTTTAGGATCTTATGACTTAGATAGATTGGATATTGGACTCACATTAACATCTTGGTATATTGTTGGATAAAACTAGTAATGTATCTTTTGTATGTAATGCTTGAATTTGTGGATATGAAACATGTCAAAATTATCTAAAACTATATCTTTGCCCTTTGATTTCCATGAAGGTCATACTAGTAGGATCATTGTATCACAAATAACATCTACTGACTAAGATAATATATGAAAATTACCATCCTTTTTTACCTGATGATATTATTAAACTACGTTAAAATTAAGTAGTTCTTCTAAGGCAAAGATGTTCTTATGGTAAAAGTTTGATGATAGAAATGGTATTCAAACTTCATCTACATTATTAGATTGATATCCAAATAACCAATTCATCAAATCCATCTCAATTCTTACCTATCATCTAAATTCAGAGATGGGAATAAAAGTAACATTCATTTTCTACAAAAAATTCATAGCAGTAGTTGTCCAACTCTTTAGTGTATCACTAGCATTATGTTATTTCAACTACTATGTGGGGTTATACATAATGTTAGGTTTAATCAATTTATATTAATTTTTAAACTCAACACCAACTATATATGAACATGAAACTTTCTAATTTGGTGTCTTTAATGTGTCTTTTATGTAAGTACATATAACTCAAATATTTATTAACACTTCAATATGGGGGAATCCATCTAGGTTAGTTTATTTCATGTGAAATGCTACTACTTTTTATGACCAATAAGTCATCTATGAATTTTCTTTTCTAAAGTGAATAGTTTGATAAATAATGGGGAAAGTATCCACATAGAATTATGGAGTCAAAATTTGTATCCATGTACTCTTTGATTGTTCTCTTATAGAATAAGGGTTTAGATTGGCTCTGATCTGAATCTACTATTGTAATTTATATTTAATTTTGATACATAAAACTATAAAAGAGATAGATAAAGAAAAAATATGAGTTCTCAGTTCTATACATGTTTAATTTTAAATGAAATTAAAATATATTTAAAAATATATAAATGCTTTTACTAGAAAATAGGTCTAAAAATATAATAGTTCATAAGTGATAATCAATTATTAATGAATGAGTTTATTTCCATTTGAATTTAATTAATTAACTTATGCCTTCCTAAAATCTTTCTTGGACAGATGCCAATTTATCATATCTTTTAAAAACAAAGTCATCCATTTGATTATTGGTTTTCATTAGCAACCCAAATGTATAATTTTGTAATAAACAATTTCATGTATAATAATGTGATAGTTGCACATGGCACATAACCATAATATCAGAAACAAAGAATTTTTACATTTGAACAATGCATTCTTTGTACTTATGATTGTGTATCTTTGTATTTTTTTCTCTCTTTCTTATTTTTAAATAAATTTCAAACCTTACCAGTTTTCATAGGTTCAATATTTAGAAACATGTGAAGACCACACATAGTCTCCTTATCGCAAACACTTGTAAAGCCTCTTAGAGTCTTGAAATGGAAGGTGGGAGACTTAAAATAATGAACATGTGGACACTTCTCTAATCATTTCAAACTATTTTAGCTAAGTCATTTTCATATTTTATATATGAGGGTGTGAGGTATAGACACATGGAAAGCTATTTACAAATAAATATTCATGACACATGAAGTGAAATCGAGTCCATAATAAACCTCAATTCTCTACGAATATCCCTGAATAGACATAAAATGTGTGAATTCTCACCAAAAAAGGTGAATTGAAAATAGAAACATACATGATGTATAAAATATCAAAGCTATTTTTAAAGATAAAATAATGGTAATCTAATGCTATTCCAACCATTGTTAGCATGATATAAATTTAAGACATAGTTTTATAAAATAAAAATGATTGACAAAGTTTAGGATTTTATTTTCACATACAAAAGGGACGTGAAAATTAAATTGGTAAACTCATTTAATAAGTGGGTCTACAATTTTATTTAGACAAATGGTGTAGGTGTTGGTCATAACAAATGTTTAATTTTGTGAGGAAATATTATAAAATGTTAGACTTTAGAAATTATTGTTAAAACAATAAATGATAATTTACACTAAATTTTAAAATTTCATATTATTTGTAAAAATATAAATTTTCACACTAAATGTGATGCTATATGCTAAATAAAAATATGAGCTTCAATGAAAGAAGTGGTACACATGTGTGTAATGTATTAATTATCCTTACTTTGATTTTGAGCTAATTAACATTCAATCAATCATTTCTCTAAATTTTTAAATTTTTAAAAACATTTCTCATATTTGGATAATTATTATTTTAACTCATGGGAATTTTTATAGGTCTTGATCCAATATCATGTGGTTATATATAGACCTAATGGAAATTACATAAATCACCATCAAAATGAAATATATTAATGTTTCTACTTATTTTTTAGAAGAATATTTTTTTACAATTATTTTTAATTGTCTATACACATCAGAAACTAATATAACCAGCTTAGAAGACAAACTTTTATATTTTAGCAAAATAATAATTTTTATATAACCATAATCAATCCTAGAAATTTATTTTGATTTTCTTATCTTGAAAACAAAATATTACCGAATCATAAACAACTCAGAATCGTCAATATTTAATCAAAAGAAAATAAAAGAAATCTTTAAATAAGTTGAGTGATAAAATTTGAATCCTTTCCATATCTTCATGTCCATAATATTTTATTGTCTTAGATTATTTAAGCCAACTGAATTTTTTTCCCCATATAAATATATGAAATTCAAATGGAATTTGGGAAAATTATTTATTCAGCTACTCTAGCTGTCTTAGAAGACTTATTCAACATTTAAGTATAAAAAATTTATATTGTACTAAAATAATAACAAAAACTAATACCATCTAAGAAAATAGGACTTTTTAATCTATGAAAATGAGATAAATAAAGAAAAAAAAATCTACTATAATACCTAATCATACTTCTAAACTAGAACGTACAATTATTCTAAAATGTTCCCAATTCAAGAAGCCATAAATTAATACTTTAATTGATGCCTATTATCTATAAAATTCAAATAATTATTTTGGAAGTATTTTAATTTAAAATCTTAAATAATTCAATATGGACCAATCTAATATCAATCAAACTTGTCATTGTATCCTTTCTTCTCATATGCACTATCCCAAAGAAAGACCAAAATCTAAAATTATGAAAATTTTGATCTTGGATCTTATCAAACAATATTTTGATAATGCCTTGGTGCTTTAAGAAATTTTATAGAGATTAGACATGCATATTCTATCTATACAATATCAAACATTATTTACTAAATTTAATTAGCATCTTATATATACTCTTGCATAAATTGATATGTTGGTATTCTAAAATTAATAGGGAAAATGGGTTGTTGAAAATACACTAACATGAAAGGTGAATCCTTGATGTTTTGCTTATATCCCATCTTTTCTAATAGAAATGCATATTTAAGAAAATATTTCAACTCTTGGATTATTTTTCATAAAATTTGTTATAGCATCAATCAAGTTGTTATATGTAAATTCAATAATTTTGTTTATTAAGGTAAAGATATGGGTTAATATTGGGTCCTACCTCATTATAAAATCCAAGCCTAAAATTTGAGAGAGAAATAAAATATAGCAGGTACAATTAATCTAGCAAAAAGGTTGTTTATCAATAACATAAAAATAATAAAGAAATAACAAAGACATAATAAAAAATATAACACAAGACTAATAAGTTTACATATTTATGTATTTAATGACATGATTTCATTCCTTAACCTAATTACTGAGAATGATCTCCATAGCCCTAACTTTCTGGTTATCACTACAACACTAGACAATAGAGTGTGCTATTTTAGTATTACTATCCAAACAATAAAAAAAACCATGTTTTCATGGAATAGATAGAAAGGTAAGACCAATTATAGTTTTTTTAGTAAAAGTTCAACTCAAAATTAGTAGTTTTAGTATATTTTTCTCAAAGAACCTAGATATGGAGGACATGATGCACGACATGATGGTTTTCACTTGTAGTTTTAGATACAACATTTGGTATAACCTTCATATTAGAATACATATTACAAACACCAGTGATTAGAGGAAAAGTGCATGGAATATTTGCTTTATCTCCTTTATATTTTATAGTATTACCTAGGCATTCTTAGTAGTTGCATGCCGTATTCCATTTGTAAGTGGTTAGCATCATTCCTGAATGGCTTCCACATAAGCCTATTGCCCATTTTCAGAGTGGCTTTCATATAGGCCTAATCTCCATATTTTTATAAATAACCAAGAGTGGCTTAGTTTCTAGCACACATTCATATATCCATGCCATATTTCTAGTTTATAGAGCATTTATGGCCTTTAGGAGCCATCTCATATGACACACATTCATACTAGTATCAGTTCATAGCTTCACTTCACGGGGTAATGATGGAGCCAAAGGACTAACTAGACTTTATATTCTTGAGCCACCTAATAAAAGGGATTGGACACATATTCCAAACATTGATTAGCATGCATATGATCACACAACTTTGCTTAGTGGTTGATGATCAAGCTAAAGGGCCAGACTTTGTATTCTTGAGCCACTCTTAGGGAACTGAGCACTCAACTCCATTCATGATATTACTCTTGGTACAACATCATTTAGCACATACCTAATATCATTTAGAATCACTCAGCACTACAATAATTTTTTTATTACTCCACATACTCAGTGAAAGTTATAAAATTATTCATGAACATTATAGTCTATTTATCACCATAAAATAATGATAAAACATCATCTTTGTCAGTAACCAAGGGATATGGCACTAATTATACTAAATTTTCTTTTCTTTTCTTTTTTAATTTAGACTCATAGAGTCAACATATTTACAATAGAAGAGTATAATAAATTAAAAAACCTGGTTATGTTCTCTTGGGTTTGACTTCATATTAAAATCATCAAATGATCCAATCAAATCCAAATATCTATGATTATATTTCTTATGGCAATACAATTAGAATTGATGTTATATTCCTAAAATGGTTGATAACTAATTCTAAATCTCCATACATGAAAATATATTTCATACAATGGTTTAGAACAAATTATAGTCCTAAGATCAAGGCTTCAATCTCAGCAAGATTGTTTGTGCATAAGAATTGTAATTTATATTTGTCAAGGTTATAAATCTAATTTAGACCATTATTTATTAATAATACAACATAACCTTGTTTATATAAATTAAAATGAGAATGCGATGTCTATATCTATGAATGATAATCAGATTCTTGTTCACCAATTATGGATTATGATGTAAAGGTATAAAACCATACATGAACTGAGACAAATTTGAATTTTGTTTATTATCATTATATTATGTGATTTTATATTTAATTATTTGTCCTCTATTAAAACTAATTTTATTTTATAATTCTCTCCAAATAATCCACATATGAATAAATTTACTTTCTACTCATTTTCAAAGAAGATGCATATGCGAAAAATATGTCTCCATGTAACCATTCAACTCTTTTGACCAATCATCAATTAAAATTAATCCATATAAATCAGTAATGTAATTATGAGAATTTCAATGACTTATTAAACATGTGGCTCATATGTTTTTTTAATATGGACATTGATTAATTATATAATACTCATACAATGGAATTATCTAACTTGATGAACCCTCACTTAGATTTAAATGAGGTTAGTCTAAGATTATAACAAATTCCATTGAGAATCACATTGAATAAATCTACCAAGTCAACAAGGTACCCATGTAGATATTTTTAAAATATTATGATATTTTTTTAAAAAAGGTGGGAACTATGGTTTGTCCTTATAAATGAAAACATTATTTTATGAAGCCTTTTTATTGGCAAAAGATGGATTCTCAATCATAGGATTTAATAAGAGTTCTCTTTGTTTTGTGATTTGAGAAAATAAATGAAAGGTGATGTTTTAATAAGAGTTCCCTTTGTACTTATAAATGAAAACATTATTTTATGAAGCCTTTTTTATTATAAAAGGATGGATTCTCGATTAAAGGTTTCAAGTTCATAGTTTCATATACTACTCCTTTCCCAAACACTTGGCACTAGTGTTAGGTATCCTTGTTATTATGTGCATATTTGAGAATAATATGAGAATAGTATAATTTATCATAAATTTATGTACTGTATAAATTATTGGACATTTTCCATTCCATATTGTTGGATGAAAATTGTTAATAATATATTAAGCTTCTTATTACAAACATACCTCAAATAAATGCCTTCATAATTTTTAAGATACAATACTCTAATTTTAATCATGTAAAGTGCATATATGAGCCTAAAATATTTCATTTATTTTATATTTGTCTTAAAATTACATCAGAATTAATAAATTAATGAATTATTTCATCATACTAGTCACTTCCCTTTATATGAGATTGACTAATTTGCAAGACTAAAATTTTAGGATCTTTTAATTGCATCAAGTGAATAATTCCTTTCCTTCATGCCATATTAGTGTGTTTGATTTCCAAATAAAAATATCAAAAAATTTCCATACATTTCCCATTATGTTCTCCTATTTTATTCTATCCAAGTGTAGGATTGATGGTTGGATCTATAATGATGTCATGTACTTGTTATAAAATATATAATGTCATAATTTATTTTTGGCTTTAATCAAGATATACATTTTCATATTGATCATGGAGTAATTTAAATATTCTTATTTATTATTAGTGTTCATAATGGATATGGGGTGTTTATGATGTGAACATTTATTACTAACCATAGTTACTATTGCATGTTCATATGCAAATTAATTTAGGAATATGTCCTTAGTAAAATCTAGGCTAATCACAAATAGAGATTGAGAAATGGCATTTATAATATCCTAAAATATCTTATTTTTTTGTTGTTCTAGTATAATTCCAAATGATACTTCAACATTACATTAAAAGGTATCATTTTTTCATCAAATCCATAAATGAATTTTTGAAACAAAATCTTACCAAACAAAAATGTGAGCTCATTTTTACTATTAGGATGCGGAATTCTAGATATATCTTGGACTATTGTAGTGTAAATAAAAGTAAGATATTTTTAATAAGATGACACAATAACTTAACTTTTATAACCATGAAAATAATTTTCGTATAACTCAATGTGATTCCATACCTTTGGCACATGTTAGAATCACTCTATAAATGGTTAAGATGTTCTATCATATATTTAGATAAGATGGTCAGGTTAATCATATATGATGATATACTTAAAATGAGTCCCAAAAAAGTGAAATCCATAACATGTTGAAAGCTAACACCCTTATTAAATAGTTAGAAAGGCATTGGTTTATGTTTAAATATTCCGCATTTAGTGGTAAAATTAGTTTACATTATATCATCATTATCAAATAATATTTTATTGTCAACTCAAAATCCTTCCAACATAAACATCATTTTAGATGAACTAACTATTTGAATAACTTCATCCAATGAAGGTAAAGGGTAATTTTCATCCTCCGAATATTTTCTTATATTTATGAGATTTACATACAATTTAATCTCACTATTATTATTTTATGTAGGAGCTATGTTTTATACCTAGGTAGAGTGTTTTATTAGAAATATGATTTTTTTAATATATTTATTTTTGAGCTTATTTTCAAACAATGGTTTATATAATGGGATTGAATAGTCTTTATCTTTATCTAAAATATTTTTGACCCTATTTAAAGGTTATAGTATGTGTTATGACAATAGGAATAATTTTTTTGAGGTCTTCATAATACCAACCAATCACATCCTTATGTTAAAAAATTATTATAATTCATTCATTTTTTATTTCTCTTTTTTGAGGCATCTCATTCTAATGTTAACACATAGGGATGTTCATTTGTTCCTAGATTAACCTGGGAAAAAAAATTGATTTGTTTTATAATGTATTTTTTTAGCTTGTCAATCCATGTTGAAGATTCAATATAATTAGACCATCCCTTTCAGGATTCTGATTTGTTTAAATTAGATGATACCATCATCTCCATTTCACTCCTTAATATTCAGATCCACTCTTTTTTCATCAATAATTTTGGAATCAAAAGTTATAAAATTATTCATCAACATTATAGTATATTTAGTATCATAAAATAATGATAAAACATCATCTTTGTTAGTAACCAATGGACATGGCACCAATTATACTAAATGCTTTTTAATTTAGACTCATAGAGTCAACATACTTACAATAGAATAGCCCAATAAATAAAAAAACATTGGTTATCTTCTCTTGGGATTGACTTCATACTAAAATCATCAAATGATCTAGTCAATTCCAAAGATCTGTGCTTATATTTCTTATGGAAATACAATTACAATTGATATTAGATTATTACCATGGTTGATAATTAATTCTAAATCTCCATACATGAAATTCTATTTCATACTACATTTTATGACAAATTATAGTCCTAAGATCAAGGCTTCGATCTCAACAAGATTGTTGGTGCATAAGAACTATAATTTATATTTATCAAGGTTTTAAATTCCATTTAGGTCATTATGTATTAATAATACAACATAACCTTATTTAGATAAATTAAAATTAAAATGCAATGTCTATAACTATAAACAATAATTAGATTCTTGTTCACCAATTATGGATTTTGATGTTAAGGTATAAAACCATACATGAAATGAGACAAAATTGAATTTATGTTTATTAGAATTATATTATGTGATTGTATATTTAATTTTTTGTCCTCTATTAACCCTAATTTTATTTTATACTCCTTTCAAAATAATCCTCATATGAAAAAACTTATTTTCAACTCCTTTTCAAAGAAGATGCATATGTGAAAACTATGTTTCCATATAACCAATCAACACTTTTTACCAATCATCAATTAAAATTAATCATATATAAATCAAGAATGTAGACTATAAGAATGTAAATGACTTATTAAACATGTGGCTCATATGTTTTTTTCATATGCACATTGATTAACTATATAAAACTCATACGATAGACTTATCTAACTTGAGGAACCCTCACTTTGATTTAAATGGGGTTAGCCCAAGATTATAAAAAATTCCTTTGAGCATCACATTGAATAAATCTACCAAGTCAAAAAGGTATCCATGTAGATATTTTTAATATAATATGATATTTAAAAAAAAATTGGGAACTATTGTTTGTCCTTATAAATAAAAACATTATTTTATGAAGCCTTTTTTTTAGAAAAGATGGATTCTCAATCATAGGTTTTAATAAGAGCTCTCTTTGTTTGGTGATTTGGGAAAATTAGTGAAATTTGATGTTTTCAGTTGATCTTATTCATTTATTAAACTATATTTTATCCACATTTTCTATGTGAATCAAAATTTTAATATGAATCATTCTATTTTACGATAGGTGTATTATTATTATTGTAAGAGTTTAGATCAAGAGGAATAGGTAGATTATTGTTTCGATGAGGAGATGTGGTAATGCATTGTTATTGATTACTTATTATAAATTTATATTTTTTATTTAGAAACTAATAAAAGTCATGAATTTAATGTGAATTATCTTTACATTCATTTTCATCCTCACCTAGAAACTCATATGTTTAAAACACCATTACAATACTAGAAGAATTAGGTACACTAGATGTAGTGACTAGTTTAGATTAATTTGGAAAATTTTCATACCATTCCATATCCTTCTATGAGATTCTAAAGGAACTAAATAGTTTGATATATTCTAATTCACCATGTTGTATTGTTTTATATACCCTATTATAATTATGCTAAGCTACCCCATAGATGTTTTTGTCGACATATTTATTGGGTTATGGCTCATGATTTTTGATCACTCTATTGAATGGTCTATTGTACCTCTAAAGTGTAATATCATAATTTTACGTTTCATATACTATAAACTCACTAAAAATTCCCCATATATTTTTTGAATCAAATAAAATCATTAATAATATTCTTAACCATGTGTTTCATGGTATCTATCTTTCCCTTCATAGAATCACAAGTTGAATTTATGGTTGACATACTAAAAAACACTAAATATTTATTTAGACTCTATCAGTTAGGCATAGAGACACATTTTTTTTGAAATATTTAACTCTTGTTGATGCAACATGTAGAAAAGTCAGTGGGTTAAAAACCCATATGGAATTGTTGGGCATAGTGTTTTGATTATAGTTTTGAAAAGGATTCAAATCTAGAAAGATTGGATTGACATTAAGTGTAGCATTAGATTTAAGTCCTTGGTGATTCAAGTAAATACCAATTTTGAAATATTTAATGTATGTGTTGAAAAGAGTATCAATAATCTAAGTTCTATGTAAAAATATAATAAACATAATAGTGTTTCTAAATTTAATTAGTCAGTAGCCTTATACATAGTGTCAAAAGGATTGTACATATTATTTAATATAGATTTAAAGTATTTTATTATATCATTTGGATCTCTTCTCATACTAGCAAAGTGTGAACACATAAAATTTTGGTTGATGACCTACCCAAACTGTGCAATAATTCAATAAGGCTTCCCTCAGGGATCCAAGGAACAACCAAAACTAGGATTCCATGGGGAATCTTCATCAAATAAAATAACAAATAGAAAACCCACAAACTATGAAAATAAATATTGGGTTGCATTAGAATACAAATCCAACAAAAAAATAGATAAATATCTCCTCAGAAGTCCATAAAACAAATAAGAACAAGATTTTAGAAGGAATCCACTAAAATTTCCAAAACACATATGTTTTTCTAAAACAAACTATGGCTGACCTTAAAGCCTCCAAATTTGAATCTTTATGTTCCAAGAAACACCCAAGTCACCTCAACTAGGAATATCAGATAACCCCAGTAATTCAAAAGAAAAGAGGTTAAAAATAAATGTGCCAAAAATAGCATTATAATGGCCAAAACTATTAGTAGTCAATGTAGTGGAAAAAATGTATGAAATAAATCATTCAAGACCCAAGGGAGTGGAAAAATTCAAAATTAAAGTAGATCTCAAAAAAATGGTCCAGGATAGAAGAAGAAAATGAAAATTATAGTCCTTTGGAGTGTAGTCTAATGAAACCTGATCAACATTGGTTCTACAAACCAAGCCACCCCATATTAAAACACATCCACTAGAAAGTTTAGGAAAATAAAAAACTAAGCTAGATAACTCCCTAACATGAAAAATTAAAGATAATACAAATCATTGGTGTTTAAAATATGTCTAGGATTGAGTTCCTTCACCGAAGAATGATATGACGTTATTGAGCTTCCAAAAGGGGATCAACTTATTTTCACTTTGGATTTCCCTCAAACCATCACTGATGTTAGATCAAGAGTAACTGAAATCAATCCCACAATAATGGAATAAGAAAATAAAAGAAGTCCATAGGTCCAACCATTGAAGATAATATTTACCATAAATAGAATCCAAATTAGGTAGATCTTAATAGCCACATAGAGATGGATAACTATTAATAGCAATGTCAACCATAGTAATTTGATAAGAATCCAATATAAATGAATTGTTTTACTAATTACATTTATTATACTAAAAGGTAAGAGTGGAAAATGAAAATGTGATGAATTCCAAAAATTGCCACCTTGGTAGTTGTCTCATCCACACAGTAATAAAACCCCTAATTGAGTATAGTAGATAACAGGAGGAAAATACATAACAAAACATAGCCTTGATTATCTCACAACCCCTTCCATGTTCAAATAGTAAACTAGGACAAATAAGGAATCATCCTTTCAATCCACTACTATATAGAGGGTAATGAGATCTTGATGAATCCAAAAACATGAAGAATGTCTTCTTAAATAGAATATATCATCTAGGAGAAAAGGTAACACAATATGTTGTTAAACATGTCTAACCTTCCTGAGTCACCAGGGGAAATGAATATAAAGTATTAATTATGCCTAGGACCAAAATAAAACCTCTCCAATAATGAAAACATATGAAACTCATAAAAAACTACAATGCATAAACCTTAGAATCAAGATCTCCCAAAATAGCTAGGTAAAGTCTAGTGAACCTACCCTTTTACAACCATAGGCTAGTGGGTATCAAAACTAGCTTCAGGGTAAAAAGTCCTAAATACCTAGATTAAACAACATAGGAACTTATACCATTCTCAAATTTAAGTGAAATTAATAGATATTATTTCCCAAACATTGAATATTCTTTAGAAGGCAAAGCAATAATCTCTTTTTTCTTCACAAGGCTTTAGAATCTCAGCCAAAATCAAACCAAAATTTTCTCCAAGCACTTCTTTCTCATTTTAATTAGAATAATAAAACCTCGAATTATATCTCTTTCTTAACCAAATTTCATGAATCCAACTTCTTCTATAACATATATTACCTTTCTACCTCAAAGAGGTGCTGAGATTTGAATGTCCACACCATGCTTCTCTATATGGTGGACCTTTTTATTTACCTTATATGTTTCAATAATTTCACCTGTAGGTGGTTTTGACTTGTCTATCCTAATTTTAGTGGATATAATAAAGGTTTGATTTAATTTTTTATTTTTTTAAAAACTTTTTTTAATGAGATTTTTATATTTTAGGAAGTGTGGAGCTAGTAGTTTAATCATAGTGGATGAAATTAATATCCTACATAAGCATTTTTTATGGTTTGTGTTCATTGATGGTACATTTTATATGTTAATTTCATAACTAGTATTTATGTATTTTATTCTCTTGAAAAGATATTTTGTAAGATTTTTATATGAGGTTAATGTTTGTATTTTCTATATATGATGTTTTTCGAGTAGTTCATCTCAATGATCTCTTACCATGCCAAGATACGAAAGGCATATTTAATTAAAATTGTGTGGGTAGATGATTTCACATCTATTCATAAATTTTTAGATTATTTTTCTATGCTCTTTACACTGTAATTTGGTATAATAAATATCCTAAGTAAAGGTTATAATCTATTTATGCATTTTATAGATGGGGTTTTCAATAGTGTGGTTTTGGATTTAGTGTCCAATTGGTTGTGAAATAAGCTTTGTTTGTAGATATAATTCATATTTAGGATAGTAGTCAATTCAAAGGAACAATTTTATTATATGTTTATCATGTGGTGACAATTGGGAATCAATTTAGTTTTTTTCCCTTAATTTGTGATTTGATATGTTGCAAAAAAGGTGTTCTATATATTTTAGACAAGGATTCTTGATTAAATTTTTTGGCACAGGTATTTATATAGTTTATTTCATTTTATTTGTTTTGATCAAATTATTTTTTTAAGTTATTTTTCTAGTAATAAATCGAATGATATTCTTTGGAAATCAGACATGAATTTTAGTTTGATTAGGCATCAACCTATTGTAATGGAAATATTAAATATTCTATAATAGTCTTGGAGTATCAATTATATAATCAAATTAATTATGAATGAAATTATAACACTTATTAAAGTTATAATTTATACTTATTTTAATTTTTTCATTGATTAGGTATAAATTATGAAAAATCTATTCCATTAATCTTCCTAAGAAGGTTAAAAGAAAACTATCACTTGTTGATACATTTCATATGCCTCAAAATTCTAATAAATAATTTTGTTCTCAAAATGAATAATTTATAGTAAATATAAATGAAAAAATATGAATCATGGATTAAAAATGTGGGAAGAGGAACAAGCATCAAAGAAATAGAAAAAAGCATTCAAGTCCAAATGGAAAACATGATTTCCATGGGCTTATGTCATAAAAGACTATAAAGATGTCGAAAGGATAAAATGTTCTTGGCTTGTAATATATAAGAGAGAAACTCATATTACTAAATGTAGGAGTAACACCCTTCGATATATGTTATTAATATCAAAGAATATTGTTTTTAAATTTATTGACAACATATTATGGTGTCATCAATAAACAACTCTATATTTCATACAAAAATAGATTTTGAGTCGATATAAAAATAACCTCGAGTCATGAATAAATATATATAGTCCATGCATTTGATTATTTTTGTACTTAATTTACTCTTTTGAATCAAAGTGAGACTATTTCCT
>JARHVA010002361.1:0-2500 GCA_037957365.1 Torreya grandis | reverse complement strand
AATAAAGCTTGATATCCTATATCGTATATCTTTCCTTAGCTTTACTAAGGTTTTGTCAGGTATGTGGTGTTTTATTTTATGCATGTTTAATATTTTTTGTATTAGAATTATCTTTGTTATTATAAATTTGTGGTGTGTTGTTCCTCAATTAATGATTATTTATTTTTGCAAAGTGTCTAATTTCCTAACAGTTTCTAATAATGAAAAAATTATTTTGTAATATGAAGCATCATGTTGTCCTACATTTTGGATGTCCTATCAATGTAGGGATTAATTTTTGTATTCATTTATTTATTATACATGGTAGTCTATATTTATTATACAAGAGTATTCAACTTTATTATGTGTTTATTTCAATTTTATAATTATATTGAAATTTATAGAAATCATTTAGTTTTAGTTTACATTTTAATACAATCTGAATTGTTTTAAGGCTCTATACATCTACATGGTGGGAAGGCATGTTGAGGTGCTCTTAATCATGGATTTTATGGAGTCATCATATAATAAAATTAATATAAAATATTTTCATGGGAAACTACTATTTCCTCTTGTGAAATTCCTTCAATAACAATAGGATACAAATTTCTGTAGTTTAAAATATTTCCAACAAACTAAAACATAACTAGAATTCATCTAACCTTTCTACAATAACATAGATAACCATACTATATAACTTCTTATGTAAATCTATTTTAAAAATGACATTTCAATCAATAAATATCTACATTTTGGTCAATATATTTCACGCTATCAAAATTAAAACAAGTTTCAAACTTCTAAAAGTAAGAAAAAGTTGTCTAAAAATTATTTTCAATTTTCATTGTCATCTTAAAACAACATAAATATTGAATTATCAATATTTAAATAATCACATCATAACTAATTTTTTTGACAAGATTTATGGTTTTCACTTTGGCAACCAAATATTTTATACTATGAAGATAAAGACAACCATCCACAAATATTTTCCACCAAAATGTTTAAGGCAAATATTTTTTAATTTTTTATTAATAACAATAAAATTTAGGCAAACCAAATACTCTAACTCCATTCATGTAGAGAAACACCATCAAATTTTAACCCACATAAAAAAGTTATATGTCCAATCCTAATCTATACGTGTATTGCTATCACATTCAATAAGCAAAACAAATATTTTTTTACAAAATATAAAAATAAAAATAGTTTTTCAACAACATTGTCACCAACAGAAAATTACAGTAAATATAATTAATTAAGTTTACTAATTTATCAATTTTTCGTATTGCCACCCAACCATTGGCAGGGCAGTGCACCCTGACGTTCAACCCTCAAGCCCAATTGATGTGGTTGTACAATAGTACACCACACATCAACAACAGTTGAATGAAGGGCTTATTCGTGTAAGTGAATGCTTATCAACATAAAATTTAGACATACAAAATATTCTCCTTCCATTCACCTAGATAAACAACATCAAACATAACTCACCTTACAGTCCTTGTATGCCCAATCCCTGATCTATCTGTGCATCACTATCACACTGAATTAAAAAATGACTGTTTTTCTTTATAAAAATATTTTTTTTTAAAAAAAAAAAAAAACTCTACAACATTATCGCCAACAACAAAATTACAATAAATATAATTAATCAAATTTAGTAGCTTGTCAACCTTTCATATCTACCACCCAGTTATGGACGTGCCAATGCACCCTGGCCTTCAACGCTGAAGACCTATTAAGATACGTGCACAACAGTGCATCACCCGTCACCAGCTTCATATGTAAACCATTAATTAGGTAGGGAACGGAGGGCTCATTCCTGTAAGTGAACGCTTATCAGCATAATTATGTCTGCATTAATTGTGAAACGGACTTGACTTTGCAATTGAATTAAATATGTCGCAGAAAATCAGTGTGGTGTGTCTTTAACTGCGTACACAGAAAACAACAGCTCAATGACAAAAAAGTCCGTAGATTAAAACCCCTAAACAAAAATCGTTTGCTGAGTATAAGTCGTCGTCTTCTCAATGGTCATTATACGGTGATTATTTTCACTATTATCACTGCACTTTCTGACATAACCTCTCTACAAATATTTTTCCTATTTCAGACATGTCTGGTATGGCAGCAATTAAATGGAGCACTTGTATTACATTTTCTGCAACAGCTGCTGCACTGTTCCTACAGGATAAACATTTCACTGTTGCGCATTATATGTTTTCAGATCTCGAACTACTAAGTGTTAGTTTTCTACGCGAAACGTTACATTGAAAGATTTAATGTTTTTAATTTTGACAAACAGAAATGGGTATTTGTATTTTCATCAGGGGTGATGTCGACAAACAATACCTGTGGCATTGCTTTACCTATTTATGTATCATTGATATCCCCTCATAATGTGAATTAATTGCGACTTAAACTTTTATCTGTCCTAAAATGTTAACCTATACACTTTATATACCTGTGTTAATATACATGCACCCACAAGTTATTTGAACATATATTTAAGGTGCGT
>JARHVA010002360.1:2565000-2624100 GCA_037957365.1 Torreya grandis | reverse complement strand
TCATGTCACACTTGAAATTATTGCCATTTTTATATACCCCTTCCTATGTTACTGATGAAGAGTCTTTATTTTATGCCTCCTCATACTAATCTTCTCTAAAATTAGGACCTGAAATTCTAAATTCTTTCATGAAAGATAATGAAGAAAAGCCCATCCCTCAAGTAAGGTCTAGTCATGTGCTTTACAAATTACTGCAACCACATGTTCACCTCATTTTTGTGTCTTGTAAAATATCATAGAATCTCTATTAAACCTATAAATTCATGATAAGAAGTTAAAACACCTTGATACAAGTCTGAGAAAATTTATAGAAGGTTTACACTTGATCTTATAATGCTCTTACTACCATGAAGTTGGCAAGGTTCTTGCATAACCAACCCTTCCACATTGCCTACAACCAATAAAATTTATATAATATATGAGTTAGGGAACTATGAAAAATATTTATTAGATGTTTTCAAGGATATTAGAAAATTTTCATACCCAAAATGACCTTAGGTAAATTTGAAAAACTCATTTACAGTGTGCAAGAAATGAGATTCTTTATCATGACTTGGTCTAGCTAATTAGAGACTGATCTTAGCACTATGGAGACATATAAAATGGATTGGTTGAGACGTAATATAAATTTAAAAACTTGGGAAAGATTATTTATTTATTGAAGAAGACCTCACTCAATCAAAACCATGGAAATAGGCATGGAAATATAGTTTTAAAACATCTTTCTACGCTTTTGTATCCACATGTACTAATGTTTTGACTCTAACATCTACCCATGAGATATGGAGTTTATTTTAAAGTATTTTTAAAATAATTTAGGTTACATTTAAATAATTATAAAGCACTCACACCCATCAATTTATCTTTAAGGGTTTCATGATAACTTTGAGGAGTCTACATTCTTAAGGATTGTTCATAAAGGACTAGTCCTAACTGAATGTGTAAATTCCATGAAATTGTAGTGGATAGACCTTTTAAGAATTAACCAATGGCACTTTTACTTATGAGCTTCATTATTTGACTTCTCACACTATGAATTTGATTTTTTTTGGCATCACAGACATGTAGGTACACTTGAGACAAGGTTTTGGAGCAAAAAAGACTTCATAATGCCAATTTTTTAAATTTAAAATTCCTCTTTAGAACTTGTATCATGATTTATCATGTATTATTATACTCCTCCAAAGGATTTAACCATCAAAATATTCATGTAACTTTAATTTATTATTGGTAGGATTTGTAGATAGTTTAAGAACTTAGACCCTAATGACCCATCTCTGATGATTCCCCTTATGACAAGGAATAGAAAACTCTTGAAACATTATTAATGGTATATCACATGTTTCAAAAATATCTCGTCATCTTATTCAACACTATACTTTCATTTACTCCTCATGCTCACCCTTGTAGACTATGTATAGTCTAACTAAACATGGCTAATCATGGTTGTTTAAATCCTTTACAAAGGATATAAATCATTTTATAACCTTCTATAAAACATTACCCATATATAAAAATATTTAATACCTCCCATTCAACACAAAACATATATTTCATCTTAATGAATTCATTCACAGAGTTGACATAGTCAAGCTAAACTTGTATGTTTGCATTATTTTCTTAGTCTTTTTGATCTATATTTGGTTTATTGTGAATTAAAAATATTTTCTAACTCAGGAGAAGGAGTTGAGATATTTTTATGATCTTTATTTTAAATTTCCACATACATATTGTTCTTTTCAAACATCAGGTAGACACAATAATGATTTAGAACCAATGTTATTCAAAGTAAATGTTATAGATCCAAACACTTTCTTGGCAAGGTATTCATGAAAGTCTTAAAAAAACAATTTAAATATTTGATGAGATTGAAATAAATAATATCTTTCAATGATAAACCAATATCTATGTGTTTCTTGGAGATTGAATCTCAAATGCAAAGAGACTCTCTTGGATTCTTCATAGGCCTAAAGCACCTTACAATAAGTATTCTTGACTCAGATTGATGACTTATATTTCTCATAATAATGTAATTTTTTTTGAAACTTTCTCAATTATATCCAGAATCTACCTAATATCCTACACCTAATATTAAAATAAAACCTACCCTTTTTATATGCATCCTTCATGTATAGGCTTGTAGGTGCCTATTCTATGCCTAACACCTATTTCACTTGTCATATGATTGATCCCTCTTATATTGATTATCATAAATTACTTTATAAGTACTATTAAATTAATTTTAGTTGGTTTAATACCTTTTCCCTTTAAGAAAATACATAGAACCTATCAAAAACCTCTTTTCTCAGACTTATAGTCTTGTACCATTCATTAGTATGTGCATGACTATATTATTACTTGTCATCCTGATCATACATGTTAATGAAGGATTTTTAGACAATAATGTAAATTTATTACAAATATAGTTAATTTAAGAATGCATTAATCTTAAAAATGATCATAAATCTACCACTTACTTTCTTATACTTCGAACCTAGTCTAAACACACTAGGTTGATGATCTTGGACTTGTCACTTGAAAGGTTTCTCAAGAGTGATTTTGGAGGGTTTGAATACAATAAAAATGAATTTTTTAAGATTTTTTTATGTTAATCACAAAAATAATAAACCAATATTTTTATTAATTTATTCAATATTGAGCTCTAAGGAAACATTGCTCTTTTAGGTCTTTTTACTGACCATGTACATGATTCTTTGACACAATCAGTTGTAGATGAATTATATTAATTTAAAATAACCTATTCACCTTGAAATTTATCATATATTATCTTCACACCATAAATTAACCTCCTCATCTCATTCTTAATGCAAAAATGGTACTTTCTATCATGTTCATAACTACAGTCTTGACATAGTTAAGCCTAACATGCTTGATCATATTATTTATTTGAAATATGGACATATATTTGTATTTATAGAGGATTTAGGGATATTTTTAGGTTTAAAAATATATTTATCATCAATATCCTATAATTTTCATGGTTCAAAACACTTTCACAACATCAAGAACCTAACTATCATGTCTAACTAGTAGACCAAAGAGATTTTCCTACTTGTACAACCATGAACTCTCAAATTTTTCATCATTTTTTATGTTAAAAAGTATAAAATAACATAAATATATATTTATAAATAATTTAAACTCATTTACAAATATTTTAAGTGTCACTTCAAGAGTAAAATTGTGAGAGTGGGGTTTTGGAGGGGTTTTAGAGGCAACAAGCTTCTTAGCAATGGTTCATAAAGATCTACCCTCCAATCTAAAAAATAATGCCATGATTTTTAGGGGAATAGGTGTGGTCAAAATTACCTAATTTAATTTTACCTATATCTCTCTCTCACATATATTAAGTAATATTATGGAATTGACTCTTATTTTCCTGTCAGGGTCCTGATGGAAGACCTAAGTGGTTTTCTAAATTTTTGGGATCTGAAACTTCCTTATCTACATGGTTTGAGATTGGTTAAAATTAAGGAAGCCTATATAGGATTATAAAACCATATTAAACTCAGAAAAAATTCATGAAGACCTATATATACACTCATTCATTAAGAAATTGTCATATTCTACTAGAAAACCTTGTTGGAGCTAAGAACTAGGTGACAATATTATTTTTATTAGTTTGTATAATGATGGTGTAATGAAAAAGGAGAATATTCACCTTATTTTCCCTACCTATTATTCATTATTCCTTTTTTTATAAATAATAAATAATGATAAAGCTACTTTTAAAAAGTGAGTTGATTTTGAAAAATGAATGTTATGACACCTTGACCAATGTGTATGGGAAAGAGAGGTATGGTATGATATCTAGTAGGTGTCAAATGAATTAAAAGAATATTTATCACTTATAGACATGATGTTATACCATTATTTTTATCTTTCATCAAAGAATTTACATTATGACACTACAAAAATATATTGTTGAAAATAAAAAGAAACCTTAAATTTTCAAAAATTACCTTATTCTCTTGCAAAAGATTAAAAATGCGATGTTGCAATCTCATTAGTTATACTAATTATTTCCACTTTCTCATTATATAACCCCATGAGATATTATATGATCACCAGCTCTTTTATTTATCATGGATCAAACATTCCTTAAATTTTGAAAACTAATGTTGACATTTCTAAACTTACCTTAATTTATCCAAAACTGCCTAGAAAAAGACCTTACAAAATATTAAGGAACATGAATGACTTGAAAAGACACATGTTTTAGACCCTATCAACCTAATAATATCTCATTTAGACCTTAAAATTATAGGGAACCTGATACAATTGTAAATTTTTGGTTTATAGGGGTTGACATTTGACCTAAAAGGCCAAATTATCAATTTTTTTTGGTGACCTATAAGGGTTGGTTAGCCTACTAAACAATTGGATCAATATCCTTATTAGTCTATTGGGATATGGAGTCTTTCATCACTCAACATCAAACATGATTAGAACCTATAAAGTAGTTGAAAACCTTGAGAACAAGTTGAAACAATTGATAATACCTTCTCAAAAACAAAATACACAAAGAAAAACAACAAGATACCACATTATTCCAAGTGGTATTTAGGGAACATAAAGAAGAAACCAACTAGACATGCACTATTCTAGAAGCATTTGGATGAAAAAAAATAGCCTACTATGTACAATACATTAAAATTCTATTCCACCTCAATCAAAAGGGAAATTTTTTAAAACATTCTCCATGTGGTGGACAATGTTGATGAACAAACTACGACTTGGACATTGTTCTTGATCTATCAAATGTTTTATTGACTGCTAATCTATTTAACTTGTCTTAAAGTGGGTAAAAAATAGTATTCATATCTCTTATGGGCACATACTCTTCTTGTAGTTCATAATTCACATCATGTTGCTCTTCTATCTTGAAGATGTCTTCCAAGGTGATTATATCATGACTTGTAAGAACAACAACCACCTCAATCTCCAATGGTTCATTGAGATAATACTCTTGGTGTACTATGATATTTTGAAAGGCATCATATTATTTTTCCACTAATGGAAATTGTCTAAACTCTTCAGTTGTATCTTCTTTTTGGTCTTTTAGAGAGACAAATAACTCAACAACATATTTACTCTTTACCTCATGAGATATAGGCATATTGAGATATTCAAACTCTTTATAAATGTCTAAGTATGACTACCAAAATTCATTAAGACCCTCTTTATCATCTTCATTGGATTTGATAATACTAGAATCAATAATTTCATCATCAATATCCTTTCCATGCTTTTTCATAATTGGATTTTCTATCAAGTTTTGTTGAACCTCCTCATAGCCATCTTCTAAAATGTCATGGATTGAGATGATAGAATCTTCCTCACATATTATAAGGATACCTTAAAATTATTATTCTTCCATGCTTCTTCCATACATTAAGATTGAGGACCAAAAAGTAGTATTTTTTCAAAAAAATAAAACCACATATGTAGTTATTAAACATCACGTATATGGTTTTTAAAATCGTGCACATGATTATGTGACATAGGATTAGTAATCACTGATCCAAAACTACATATGTGGTTTTATACATATAAACCATGTATGAAGTGTGACCATGTAAATGATTTTAAATTAAAAAAATGTTTATGCAATTCATTTTTAAAAAAAAATTATGGATGCTATTCATTTGGCATCAATGGAAATGATGACTAGAAGAGGAGAAGACTAAATACATATAATTAGGGAAAGATACAACACTATGGAAACCCAAATTTGATAATGGTATGCTGTAAGAAATATATTTTATTGCATTTATAAAAAAATAGTTAATTTTGTTGCATTTTTCTTAAAATTCTATATTTCATTATTTTTCAACACATACAAAGGCAAGTGGCACTGAATAACAACCTAACCTTCCTATCCCTCCTCACCCATAAACACTCTTATCCCTCCTCACCCACAAAACCCTCATACCCCTCCTCACCCACAAAACACTCATATCCCTCCTTACCCACAAATTCCTCCTAACCCTCCTATAGTTCCTCAAGCCTCCCGAGGATTTAACAACCCATATCATAGAAAATAAAATTGAACTTGATGATTTTATTATGACATTTATGGATCCCTATGAAAATAACACCAATTAAATTTATTTGGAAAACATAATAGAAATATTATTAGGTAAAGTTGAGTCATTAACAGGTCAAATTGATAGGTAGGATGACTATACAAATAGATGTAGGGCACACTATTTGAAGAAATTGTCTAAAATAATTTTGAAAAATAAAAATATAAACAAATACCAAATTTATGCCTTATTCATTGATGGGAAATTTAGTGTATCATTAGATGTGACAACTAAATGGATTCCAATCCACTAGTGTACTCATCATTTGATCAAACTAAAGGAATAATGGTGGATGGGCTTTGATCACCCACTTTACAACAATAATGAGATATTGATATATTTTTGAGAAAATTATATATTGAGTTTGTGTTGAATGAAATTCCAAACTATTTTGATTTCTCAGAGTTATTTGGTAGAGGAAAGGTGATATATGAGCATCACTACCCTTTGTAAATATTTATCTATTTTAAATATTTGAGTCTTTTGTAAGTCATATTAGTCTTACAAGGTATGTAAGAGTTAATATTATTTACTAGGTCATTTTCAAAACTAAATTAGGGTCACTTTTTAATTTTCCCACTAAAATCCTTAGTTTGAATTTTCAAATCTCTATGTGAAGTTTTGGAAACTTCCATCTTGTCTCGGGAAGTTTAAATTTTTTAATTTTTATAGTTAGGATTTAGAAAGTGGTAAATATTATTTCAAAGTGAATATGAATCACATGATGAGTCATCTTGATGAGTGTGTTAGTGGTTAAGTAGTTAGCACTTCCCCAACTTATATGAGGAAGTTAAGAAGCTAGTTATGGTAGTTATATGAAAATCAAATAACATGTATATTATTTTGTTAGTATTTAAATAAAAGTTATTGGGTATGGATTAAAAATTTGAATTAGATGAACCCCAATAAAGTGAATGGGAAAATATTCATCTGAAAAGTCAAAATTGATTGTAAGATCTATGTTTTTCTATGTATGCAATGGAGATGAAAGAGTAAAATAGTGCTTGTGAAGGATAATTTAATAAATACATGATTTATTCATTTCTATAACTTTGGTAAGTTTATTTCATATGTTTTTAAGTTATTTATATTCTATGAAGTTATTTTTAAATGTATAGTTAAGAAACTCAAGACAGGCCTTGTTTTCCCTACGTTGTTAAACTTTATGTTTTGGAAGACGAAGAGTGTGTTTTATAAAATGAAAGATTTTATGTAAGGAGATATAATAGTTTTTTATAATATTATATATAAATTAAATGAATTATTTTTTGTATGAATCATTAAGTTCTCAATATTTCCTTATGAGAATGTCATACTAACCATGTAGGAGTCTATGAATCATACACAATCTAACTCAGATTTGAACATAAGATGTAAATAGAAGATGTTTTGAAGGTTTTTATCAACTCAAGATGGTATAAGAGATTATTTTAGACCCTATTTATTCATCAAGGAAGGTTAAGTATTTTTTGAAACCCTGAAACTACAAATTAAGCCCTTTTGTATAGAAATGATGTATGTTATGTAATATAGTTAAGAACAAATCATGTGAAAGAAGCCAATAAAGGTGTTAAGAAGATAAAAAATCACTTTATAAAGGTGTCTAGTCATTTCATAGACCTTTAAAACTAATCAAATTATCTTTAAATTTTTTATAGAGGTCAAAAACTTTAAATAACCCTTCTCAGGGGACTAGTTAACCCTATGTTAGGGTTTTGACATTCAAATTGGGTTTTTAAGTATTATAAGTATAAAAAATGAATTAAAATTAGTGAATATATTGAGTATAGTGTGTGATAAGATATTTTATAGTTTTTAATTTGATCCCATATAGATAAGTACTGATTTATAAGGGCTGAGTCTAAATAAGGTAAAGATAGACCTAAAAGACCTAAACAAAGACCTTAAAGTATCTAGGAAAGTGGACTAATCGAGGAGTTAGGGAATAATATTTTTTTAAATGAAATAAGATCATAGAGGGTATCTTATAATAGTTTTAACTTTCCAAGATGAAAAGGTTTTTTTAGCTTTATAAGCTAAAAAGGTACTTGCCCATACAATGCAATTAAGCCCCCAAAAAGGCTAGTAGATAACCCTATTAATGAGAAGGAGAGGTATTTGGAGGTAGAGAGTGATTTAGGAAGTTTATTTAATGTAAAGATAGATATAATAAGACCTTAATGAGTATGATAAATACCATAGTCAATTTGAATTAACCTGATAACCTCTCTTAACGTATGAAGTAGAGATGATTAAGGGAATAAAGTAACTTACTGATTATAAGCCTTTGTAAAAGTGAAAGAAAGTTAATTAAAGATAATTTAATTTTCATCAAGATTGAGGTATCTCCAAGAGGTATAAGGGAACATAGATAAATATTTTTGGTACAAAGGTGTAAGAACCTAAGACAAGACAAGTAACTTTTAGAGCCAGTTGGAGTTGCAAAGGTAAGAGTATATATGCCTTATGTATTCCATTCATCATAAGTAAGTTGGTGATGACATCTACATCAAAATGTATATATACAAGATAGGCCAGGTGTATGTTGTGCACCTACTAAGCCTATGAGAGTGTGTATTAATAAATCATGTCCTCCTGAGACACTACCCTCTATAGTCAATGAGACTATAGAGATTGATAATTTTCATGTAGTTAAGGAACTTATTGAAACCCTTATTCACCATATAATCCAAATTTATCATACTCTTAATAGTAAGGGTGGATATGGTGAAGCTTCATCTAGCACTACTACCTGATGAGCTCACTATTATAGATCATGTGGTGATATGTAGAACGGACCTAAGGAGGAGGATGATATCATGAAAACCACTCATGATGGTATTTCTATGTGCCTAGATGATATTGAACTCACTTATTTTAATCATATACATTTGATCTAGACACCTTAGTCGTAACTTCATAGGTATCTTTAATATTTTACCTATTGCAAAAAATTATTAGACTTATTAAATTTTAAATATTTGTATAATTTAAAAGGTAATAATCAATTTTCATGTCAAAATATCAATAATGTATATGATTTTTTAATATTTTATCAAGATATTGGATACCACATGAGCATGTTTTCTACTGCCACTATGCCTATGTATACCTATATGAAGGTGATTTTTAAAATTTAACTAATGCTATGGTTAATTGTACATGTATAGTGTTGTATATATATGCTGAAGTGACCAACAATGATATTTTCTTTCTTTAGTTGATGGCCACACTAGACTCTCTACCATCTATTTAGGAGGTAACAAACATATGTGTTACTATTATTATTTCATTTGCAGAATAACTCACCAAGGTGCATGAGATCTATTATAATATTTAATTATAAATATGGATGTGTGTTTTGTAAGTGTCCTTTTTACTTGTACAAATAGATAACACACAAAATAATTATCTATGTAGACTTCTCCAATGATGTCTTTTGGTCTTATTGAAATAATTAATAAACATGATGTATTATAGTTAATTTAATTTGTAAATTTTTATATTATATTTAAATTATTTAATCAATTGGTTTAAATGTTTATGAGAAAATTTTGAATTTATATTTTGTATATATTTAAATTTTTAGGTATTCATCCCTTCCATTATCATGAGCACATCACTAGCTCCTATTGGCGATCCATTTCACACTCCCATTTGCTAGAATGAATAGATCATTGACCTTATTGAGAACCAGTCCTAAATTGAGTGTGATTGAAAACTTGTGGTAAGTGCACCTATTAATTATTTATATATCATTTTAAAAAATTAACTTATTAATTTTTAAGTATCTTTATCTAATACATGTAAAGTTGATGAAAATATTTTATTATGAATAGTTGGAGCTATAGGTGAGTTTTGAGTAGAGGAGGACTTGTAATCAATTAGATCCAACACCTTCAACTGTGAGAAAGGTATCCAAGGGAGAGGATTATAAAAGCAAGTTAAAGAGAATGATTCATTTTGATGATTAGGATCAAGTATTATGATAATTTTTTTGATTCCTATAAGGCTTTATGTATAGATTTTTGGCATTATATGCCTATATGGAATTGAACAAGGATATTGTATCATTTGTGTTCCCATTCTGTACACCTTTATATGGCTTTTATCAATATTATATACATCAAATATTATTCAATGTTTAACTTTATAAATATTCTCATTGATTTTAGATTTTGGATTTTTTTAAAGTCTATTTCATATTCTATTACATGTTAACATCATTATATGCCTTGAAATTTTGTTGAGCTTTAAAAATCTACCTTTAATTGACCATAGAATATATTTTTTGAATTAGACATAACTCTCTTTTTTTTTATGGTTTGTTTATTTTTTTAAAAAATTTGATGGAATACAATACAAAATTTAATGTGATTATAATTATTTAAAATCCATTATATATATCATATATTATAAGTAGGTGTTTTGAGCTTTGCTCTAGAAATTTTTGAAATTTTCCATTTTTTTTTATGTGTTGTTGCATTAATTAGAACTGGCAAGGTGGTGGGTTATCTATTTATAAATGATATTTTTCTAGTATAATATATATTTTTGATAAGGCTAGCCATTATGTGGTTTTTTTGAGATATTTTTTCCCTCTTTAATAAAATTCATGCATCAAAGCCATATTTGTAGGCACATGAAGCTCTTGAGGTTACACCATGGATAAAAGTAACTAGAAGTTTTGATGCAAGCATCAACCCATCGATAGACAGGAATATTGCCAACATTAATTTTTTTTGGGAGAGAGAATCAATGAAGTGATTGGAATAAAAAATAAAATAATTTTGTTATATAAAGTGTAATGAGGAGGGGTACAAATTATTTTTACACATGCTTAAATATAAAGGTGGTTTTCACTACATGTGAGGTCTATCATAAGGCACAAATGAAATATTACACTTATCCTTATATGATAAATCTAAATAAAAATGATTATAATTATATTTATTTGATATTATACTTATGCTTGTAGACTATTACTTCTTGAACAAAATAATATTCTTCTAAGATCCTACAAATGATTGTGAATGCATAAAACAATGTTTCTTGAAGGTTTTAACAACTCAAACCTTGAAATAAGTGAAAATTCTTATTAATTAAATTGATTACTATTTATTTAGGAAATTAAAATATTAATATAAAATAATATAACCAACGTACCCCTTTTGGTTGAAAGAAAAGGAAGATTCTTCATATACAAAATCCTGTTACCATGGCTAACTATCAATAAATGTTTGTTTTTTAATCTTTAGGACCTCATGGCTGAAACTTGACATTTAAACCATGTATGAGATGATTATTAAATAATATTAACACATTATTTGCATTATATTAAAATTTTTTAGGATAAGTGACATCTATTTCGGCCTCCAAATGACATTTTCCTAGATGTAAGATGCAAGCCATAGTGTAATATATCTATCTCTATTGGCTCATGGGTGAAAAATGACATGACCACCATGTAGAGGGTGGGGATTAGCCTTTAGTACCACATTTTTTTCATCTAAGTATGACCAATTGGGTGATATAGCACCTATTATAGCTTTAAGACCACTTGCCCTTACAAGGCAAACTTTGGAGAACCATAAAACAACAATCATAAGTCATATACTCAAAATAAAAGAATCATCACATGAATTTTGAATTCATATACTTAAAAATTTAATATATTATATTTAAAATCATTGAGGAACTTGTGGTAGAGGATTTAGTGATAAGTCCTAAAATACAACTTTCATGTAGTTAAGACATAGATTATTTACCTCCAATAGACATTTCCACTTATAATAACTCCGATTAAAAATACATCACATCCAAAACACTGAGATGTGTGATTTAAGTGAATTTACATAGATATGGCCTTTGAATCCATGCAGATACCCTCTTTTACAATAATTTTGGCCTCGAGCAACATTGACAAGAAATATTGTCAAGATGCAAGCTATAGTGTGAGATATCTATCTCCAGGGGCTTGTGGGTATTGTGGGGATAGATATCTAATAGCATTTCCACCATGTATAAGATGGATATTATCCTTTATGACCCCATTATTGGCATTTGAGTACACTTAATTAGGATGCAAAACCCCTGTTTCATCCTTAAGACCACTTGTCCCTAAATGCAAGATGCAATCCAAAGTACAATATCTTTATATCAAGGGGCTCATGGGTGAAAAATAACATTGCCACCATATCAAGGGTGGGGATTAAACTCTAGGATATCTATGTACACCTATTTAGGATATGTAGCAATCATCTGGCCTCAAGGCCACATGTACCTAAGTTCAAGATGCAAGCTACATTGTAAGATATCTATCTCTTAGGGCTTGTGGTTGAAAACTAACATCACCACCACATCAAGGGTGGTGATTACATTATAGGAATATATTACTGGCATCTAAGTATGCCTAGTTAGGAGTCAGAGCACTCATTATGGTCTCAGTACTATTTGTCCCTACAAGGCAAAATTGGTGTTTTTAAGGAAAACTTTGTACAACTATAAAATAAAGATCATAAGTCATATCCACAAACTGAAAGAACCATCATGTGAATGTTAATTTCATCTACTTAAATAATGAATATAGTGGATTACAAAGCATATAAAAACACATGGTAGAGGATTCAATGATCAGTCATAAAATTCAAATTTCCTAGCATCTAAGTACACCTGATTAGGAGATGAAGCACCCATTTATGCCTCAAGACCACTTGTCACTAGATTAAAGATTTTTCTCTACTAACTATGCCAACCACATGTAGTTGGAATCATCTACATGAAATGATAGGTAAAATAGTCAATCATCTACATGAACCAAAATCTTCTCTTAGCTTTAAGAATATAAAATTCTCTACTAATAGTGCCAACCATGTGAAGGTGGAAGCTAATTTGGTACCACTAACCTACAAAAAATATGTTAATATGCAATTAAATTGAAATTTATATGTAATACTTAAGAAATAAATAAAATTTGACAAAATTAAACATATTTTCATTAGAGAAGTCAAAATATCTTAGGATTTCAATATAAGGAACCACTAGGATCAACTCTATTCTTTATACTAGAGAGAATTTATTCATGATTAGATTCATGAATCTTCCATAGAGTCCTTTTTAATGGCCTACCTTGATATTTATGAAAATGAACATTTATTCGAAGAACCAAATTTTAATAGTGGAGTATTTTCTTATGTACTTCATAGTTTTCAAATAATCATATATTTGAATTTTTGATATTATAGCATCAAAGACAAGTTCCAATAACTACCACAAACCCAATGGGATAGTGAATGTTTTCCCTATATGTGAGTGCAAAATTCAATTTCTATTTTTCATCTACAGACTATAATAAGTAGTAGTTTTTCCCCTCATTATCCTCATCTACAATAATTACATAAAAATTCCCTATATCAAAAAGTAAAACATTATTTATGAACATGATTTTTTGATATATTTACTAAATTTAGTACAAGAAACACATGTTAAATAGATGGTACCTAGTTTCAATAGATCAAATACATGGTCAAAGTCACATGATGATGTCAATTATGTAAGTTCTAATGCTAGTGGAACTTGATACGTGGCAATTGGATCTAGAGGTCTATAACTCCATTCATCCACCCATTCTTGTGACTCGCACTCATTCCAAAAATAATCAATGCATGAAAAATAAAAGCATATCATGTGCCTTGTATGAACCTTCTAAGAACTTATATTTGAGATGACAAATGAGTGTAACTCACTCAATACTATTAATGTCATAAAATATTCATACCTTGCCAATTTTTTATCCTCCATCAACTAGAAATATATATGAATAGTGAAGTTTTATTGAGAACCGTGGCCTATAATTTCAATACACCATTCAGCTATGGTTTTTGCATGTGTCAAATTAGTGACCTCTTTAAAATTCAAATTACTCTTGAAAATTATCTTTTAACACATGGTCTTTCACCTTTTTCCATGGCCTACTTCAGTGGAATTCCAAATATGTTATACACCAGTGGTCACATGCATCTTGCTCAGCCAATAGAACATCCATACATTCTTAAATTGTGACATGAAATTATCTAACCAAATATAATGTTGATTGAAAGTAATGTTCCTTTCACTCATCTTTCCATAAAACATCTGAAAACAACCTTGGACATACTTTGAATAATGTGTTTGATCATAAGTGACATAGAAGTGGCACCCCCTTAATATTTTTTGGTCATGCTTTGAACTATAAGGTGAATGCATGAACACTATATGCACAAAAAGGGAAACCTATACTGAATGGTAGTATTATGGCTCAACCTCTCTTTGTGGTTGTAATGTGTAATTATATTCAAAGTCAATTATAGAAACAATAGTACCAAGTGGGAATGTGTCCTTACTTAACTTTAATTGTTCATCTATCCATCAAGCTATGTGTATGTGCCTTGTATAATCATATACAATTTTGTCCTTGAATTTGTCCATAAATTTAGAAATACATATTTTTTATATAACAAGCTCACACCTTTTAGATTTATTTCCATCTTTTAATTAATATGTCATAAAATTATATTTACTAAAACTAAGCAATTCTTGTCCAATTCTATGTGTATCACATGATGGGTACATTTATTTAATATTGGAAATCCACAAAAAATTCTTCAAGTTCCATGCAAACATTCTTTATTAAAAAAAATTTCCATCTCATCATTAAGAAAAATAAATGGAACAAATTACCTTGATGATTTTGGAAGGGCTTTCACTCCACAATCCTAAAAAATGTTGTCAATATGAAAGGTACAATGAGCATGATGAAAAATATCATAATGTATCAAAAATTCAACATGTTGCCTACAACAACAAGTACTATGTGTGTGGTTTATTTTCACATATATGGGTTTGGCCATTTCACAATGTATTTGACTAATAAAAATTTGTATATTTTTCAACAAATTGAAAGTACAATTATGTTCAGTCATATCCAAAAAATGTTTAAGATGTGGTTCACATTTATGAGAACCACCTCCTCTTTTCACTACATCTCTAATATTAGGTGATACCCTTGTATTATCTTTCCAAAAATTTTAAATTAGATCTTTAGGGCATAGGCTATAGACTTGTCTTTATATGGGAGTCTACTAGAGAAAATCCACAAGTCATTGTTATTGGAAACATCAAGTTTTCTATGTGTCCCAATTGATTTCATTAGTGTTTTTATGTTTATGTGAGATTCTGATCTTGTTTGTCTAATCAATAATCTATTATTTTTTTGATAACTTACCATATAGGTTATAATAATACATCAGGAAATGTTACCATCTTTAGTGCATTTGTTCACACCTAATTGAGGGTATGCATTATGGAAATTTTCAATAATTACCTTGTTTATACCATCAATATTAGATATTATTTGTCCTAGGGTGTTCATTATAAGTCTCATCTTATGCACTTTCATCAATGTAACAAAAAGTTGGCATCTTTGCGTTTCATTTATATTTGGGAAATTGTGAGTCCTAGATTTTCTTATCTTTTATTATCATATGGTGATTAGATAATTTTTTAGGCATTGGTTTCAAAATATGTTCATGAATTTCAATTAAGTAGATTGGTCTTATTTTAAAAATCCTAGGAGGTGTTCTTAGCATTAATTTGATTGATTTGGTGTATGCATATTATTTTCTTCATTACTAGTTTTTTCATTAAATGGTATTCCCATAGTATTTTCCTGATTGTTACTTTTACCAATCAATGTTTCCATTAAATTTACATAATCATGCATTCTATCATCATCATCAAAATTAAAAACCATAAAATGTGAATGTGGACTTGCAATATAATTTGGTATACTATCATAATTATCAATTTTAATTTTATAATTTTGTAGAGTATCATTATTCATTTCATAATTATTTGTGACATTTAATTCATGAGGGATAGTATACTTAATTTCATGAAGTTTTTTCATTCATTGCCTTTGATTTTCTCTCTACACTTGTAATTCCTGTGGCATTTTGTGCTTTAATTTCATCTTATTGCTATTATGAAATCCATCACCCATGATTACACAAAGTTTTCAACTTTTGGGAGCGGGGATAACAATATAATTATTAAAAAGCATACATGATTGATGTGTAGTACCAAGTGGGGACAACAATCATTATTAAAAAAAAGACATGCAATCTTTAGTCAACCATGACTAGAATTTTTTTATTTATTTTTTACTTTTAACGGTGGGGATGTGAATCAAATAATTAAAAAAAATACCTCTAACATATAGAATGGAATAGAGTATATTACCCAGGGGACATAAGTCTCAATCTTAAAACAAGGATGTTGACCTAATTTTTATTTTATTTTTTACCACTAACCAACCCACGTAAGTGGTCATGTTATGTACATGGCCTTGGATGTATAGATAAAAACCCCTAACCTAGACCTTAACATTAAAACCTTGATATCTTTGACCTTATAACCTCAAAACTAAACCTTAATCCCTAAACTTGAATCCCTACAAACCCTAAACCACAAATTATAAACTCTTAAAAACTTTTAAAAATCATTTAAACCCCAATTACCTTCATTTGGATTAACAAGTAGGTCCACATGGATCAATTTTGTCAAAATCACACCACTAACTCCCCCAATTGACCATTTCACCCTATGCGTGATAGTATAGGGGCTAATCAAACCTAAAAATATACTATAAGGTCAAAAATAAATTCAATCGACTAAAATTATCCTTCATTGCCTTTGAAATTGAACCTGAAATATTAAATTTTAAACCCTAAACCTTACAATAATTAATTTATCCTCAATTAACATCATTTAGAATAATAACTATGTTCATAGGGCTCAATTTGGCCCAAATTGCATCACTCATTGCCCCAATTGACTAATTGGCTCAATCTATGATGATGTGTTGGCCAATGGATCCTAAATTCACATTTTTTAGTCACAAATAGGTTAAAGGAGATAAATTTGGAAATACTTAGCTTTGTCATTAGACCTTATAACCTAAAACCTAAACCATACACCTTAAATCCTAAACCATATTTACCATAAACCATTATATTTAACCTAACTTAATTATGTTCATAGGGCTCAATTAAAAACAAATCACATTACTTATTTTCCTAATTGATTGATTGGATCAAATTTTTATGGTGTTAGGGATGATTATGCCTAAAATCACTTGTAGTACTCATAAATGGGTTTAATAAACTCAAGTTCCATAGTGATTGGCTACCCTAAACCCTAAATTTTAAACCCTAAACCATAAAAAAATGTATTTAACCTCAATTAACATCTTTTAGGGTAATAATTACATTAATAGGGATGAATTTGGCCCAAATTGCATCACTCATTACCCTAATTCAATAATTGGCTCAATTTGTGATGATGTGGGGGCCAATTGAACTTAAAATCACATTATGTAGTCACAAATATGTTAAAGGAGATAAATTTAGCCCCAATTTCCATCATGATTAGACCTTATACACTGAAACCTAAACCCTATATGCATTAAGCCTTAATCCCTAAAACCTAAACCCTAAACCTTAAATCATAAACCATATTTACCTTAAACCATTTGATTTAACTGTAATTAATTATGTTCATATGGATAAATTTAATGAAAATCACATTATTTATTGGCTAAACTGGTTGATTGGCTCAATGTGATATGGCATTGGGGTTAATTATGCCAAATTTCACTTTTTGTACTCATAAATGGGATTAAAGAGCTTAATTGCCTTCATGATCAGACCCTAAACCCTAAATTTTAAACCCTAAAACCTAAAACAATAAATTTATCATCAATTAGCATCATTTAAAGTAAGAATTATGTTTATAGGGCTCAATTTAGCCCACATTGAATCAATCATTTCCTTAATTGACTAATTAGATCAATTTATAATGATGTACATAGGGCCACTTGAGCCTAAAATCATATTTGTTAATAAAAAATATGTTAAATTATCTCAATTTGGCTCATGTGCCTTCATGATTAGACATTATACTCTAAAACATAAACTTGACATACCCTAAGCCCTAAATTCTAAACCCTAAACACTATATATTAAAACAATCAATTCAACCCCACTTAACATCTTTTAGAGTAGCAAATACATTCACATGGATTAATTCAATGAAAACCACATTTCTTATTAGAAAAACTAACTGATTGGATCGATTTTTTATGTTGTTGGGACTCATTGTGCCCAAAATCACATTCTATAGTCATGAATAGGTTCAAGCAGCTCAAATTATCCCTAATTGTCTTTGTAATTGTACCCTAAACCCTATAACTTAAACCATAAGTCATAAGTTTGAATTACAATTAATATAAAAATATATATAACAAAATAATATGATGGTGAAATGGATGTGAAATGCATTTCACCACAAACCATGTATGTGGTAAATCCATGTATGTAGTACTACCACGTATGTGGTACTTCCATGTACGTAATTGTTATATTAAAATTTTGAAAAGCATGATTTAAGGCTCAACAATGGATTGGATTCCCAAGCCTTAGGTATAAACCTGCAAACACAACCAAATACATGTTTTTGACGAAAAATAACAAAACTCAACTTTAGCCATGCTAAACACTATGAATTTTATCAAATTTTTTTTGGAAAATATTACTAAAACATGGACTACACATGCCACAACTTTATCAATATTATATTTTCATTAATTTTAAGCTTATTACCTATATTTATTTCTAAATAAGTCTTTTTATAACACTATATGCCATAACTATACATGTTCATCTTTTTTTATGTATCTATTGATTTATCGATTCAAAATAAAAATATATATATGGTTCAAACTAGACCTAATTCGAAACACATTGATAAAAATATAATTTTTAATATTTTTTGAGGTAATTAGGGGGGTCACATGACTAAATATATGTTATTGATCATATTTCAAGGTGTATTGACTTGTGAAATTAAAATATATATATATTCATTAATTAATTAAAAAAATATATGTTGCAAAATAGATGAGCTTATCTAACATTCTACCAAAGGGTTTAAGACAAAACAAAATGATGCTAAAAAATGATGGGTGGCATGGAAAGCTATCTACTTAGCTTTTTCTAAAAAATAGTACTACCTCTTTAAATTTTAGTCATTTGACCTACTTATACTTAACCACTTCAAAAATAAATTAGTAGTTTAGAAACTAATTTTGAAATGAAATTCAAATTTTGAATTTAGGTTTTTCACATAATCTATAAAATTTGAGGTTTTTTTTTTCAAGGAAAACATGTCCACTTAAGACCCCCTTTGGCCAATCATTTCCCTGTAGTTACCCTGATCATGAAAATTAGTATCTCTTGCCTCAATCTTGGGTTATTCTACATAAACTATGTGTTCAAAAGATTGATTTACTCCCCTTTCTTCTAAGTATGATCTAGTGATATAATGAGGAATGCCAATGATGATTTACTCATCATACAAACTTAAAAAATATTCATCATGTCCATATTGAGGCTTACTTTAAACTATAACATGGTTTTGATTCTCAAGGAATGCCATTTCATCAAGTTTCTTAAGGATTGCAACTTCATCTTCTTCCATTTCAGTAGCACAAAGATTTGGCATCTTATAGCCAGGGTACTTCCTCCAAAAAGGCTGCCATGTAGTCATGCCTTCATCATATTCCCTTGAAAAAATATCCTCCTCAACTAGATGTTCTTTTTTTCCTTCCATAAAACAGGTCCTCCTTTTGAAAAGTGAAATGGTAAGACGGAAAGAATGTCCAACTAGTGGAGTAGGAACATAGGGCATTATGGGATGCTCTTGAGTTGGTTTTGAGGTGGAAGAGGTTTTAATAAGGATTTGATATTTGGAAGTAGTAGCTTCATTTAGTGATTTATAGAAAGGAAGAAAATAAAACTATGCTATAGAGGTTCCATTCCCTTC
Organism: Torreya grandis; assembly: GCA_037957365.1. Taxonomy (NCBI): domain Eukaryota; kingdom Viridiplantae; phylum Streptophyta; class Pinopsida; order Cupressales; family Taxaceae; genus Torreya; species Torreya grandis. The sequence goes on along the minus strand of JARHVA010002360.1, from coordinate 2,604,070 downwards.
TTTCCAATCAACAATCATCCTACCAACTTCTTATATACCATAGTTTTCATGAATAACTTCAGGTAGAGAGGTGGTTGAAGGATTCGAGAAACTAGGAAAATTATTTGGTTAATATTGTACCACCTTCTCCCTTACTTGATTTTGGATTGGTACATGAGGATTAGATAATAAACTTGAAAAATTCCTTGTGGTGCTCACAACCTCTTTCTCCCTTTGCATACCTTGACATTCATCATCTTGAGGAAGAGGTGAGGATCTTAAAACCTTCTTCTCTTCTTTATTTTGATTTGACATGGGAGGATTGATCCAAGAAGGTTGAAATTGTGGAAAATGATTCTCATAGTAATAATTTCATTGATCTTGATTCCCCTTCAAAGTCAATAACTAACTACTAATTATTTGAATTGATTATTCTATTTCATTCAACTCATTGGAGGAACTAGGGGTAACTTTAAAAGGTTCGCTAGGCTAGTAGTATTAGACTTGTTTCCCTCCAAGATAAGTCCACTCATTTTTAAGGTTTTTAAAAAGGTCTTTAATGTCCAATAATTCATTAGAAGTGATAGTTTGAGTGGCTGGTTGTGGGGAGGATGGAAAGATAGTATTATTGATAGTAATGATGCTCGTGCTAATAACTAGATCCATATGGACAGAACATAGGGTCATTTTAGGATTGATATGGCTCATCATAGGGCTGGTTTAGATCATCATGCTACTGATAAATAGGTTTAAAATATAAATTATCTCCATACCCAACCATATATCTTCATGGGGCTAACAAAATCAAGAGAAATAATAAAAAAATCCTAGAACTAGTTCATTGAAATTAGAGTCACCATTGATTTTTGATAGGAATGCCTCTGAAGTCTAATATAATGAAAATCACACCAAAAATTATCCAATAAAATAATTTATTTGGTTTACCTATCCCATCAGGCATCCTAAAAACTATTGTCAAATTTGTGTTTCACCTTTGAATAGGTTTCTTTTAGGACCTCTTCACCCAATTAACACAATGGTATCTTTATAAGACTATGTGTGACCTATGGATAGAGAGAACCTCTAGAGAAGGTTGGTTTTCTTGATGCTAATCCTACTTAAATTTTAATGGAAAGGGAAAGGGAAAGGGAAAGATACAAACAAATAATAATTGGTGATGCAACAAATTGTAGGTCTCCTCCTCTTAACCATGAGTTGGTTAAAAAAACTAAGACAAGGATTAATATGATCACACAAATTTAAACAAATCCTTAACATGAGTGTTTTGATATAGAGGTTCTAGATACTACATTAACTAAGAGGGATAACCAACAAGCCTAAAATGACGCACTAATGAATGAATTCTAAACTTAACCATTACATAACCACTTGATACATATCATATTACCTGAAAGAGACAACTTAATCACAAATAAGTGAGGATGAATATGCAAAAATCAAGGTGAGTAAACATCAACACTATCATTCATCAATAATATAATCCATGAACACACTAGATATGATATGAAGAAGGTAAAAATATTTTACATTCACTTTAAAAGACAACCAAAAGTATCTAGTTTAGTAGGGATTCATGATACTAACTTCGAAGATGCATTAAAATCTTTACAAGTAAAAGTTTATAAAATTAAAGGGGGAGAGAGAGAGAGAGAGAGTCTATGACAAATGTCATCTATCATTAAATAAATTACAAGTGCCAATAGAAGGTGGATAAAATAATAATATCACTTTTATTCAACATTTATTACATGGTGTGATGATGATATTCAAGAATTTTTCATAAGAATGACTCTTCAACTCCTATGACTCATATTTCTTCCCTTAAAACTACTTTTTCTTGGGTCAGGAAGAGTTACAAGTTCTTGGCTTGACACATGTCAAACTTAGCATTCTTGGCATTTTTAACTTCTCTTACCATCTTGGTGATGATGAGACTTAGGATTTCAACTCCTCATATTAATCCTATATACAATTTGGACCTAAAATTACAACTTATTTCATGCAAAATGATTAATACAAACCCATCCCTCAAGTAAAGTGTAGTCTTATGATTTGAAATCTGATACAATCACTTGTTGACCCCTTGTGTTTCTTGTAGAAGATAATATAATCTTTGATAAACTTGTATATATATGATATGGAGTGAAAATACATTGGCATAAAATTAATAAATTTGATAGAATTTCTAACTTGGTCTTGGAATGCTCTTACTACCATGAAGTTTCCAAGGTGCCTATAGAAACAACCCATCCACACTACATACAACCATTAAAATTGACTTGTATATGACTTGGGGATCGATGAAAAATAATCATCTAATGTTATCAATAATATTTTATAGTGATTATAACCCAAATGACCTCAGGAATACTTGAAAACTTGTTTACCATGTGCCAGTAATGAGATTATTTATCATGACTTTGTCTAGCAACTTGGAAATTAATCTTATCACCATGGAGACCTCTATGATGTATTTTTTGGGAGGTATTTTACCTTTTCCTAGTGTGGGAAATCTCATTAAATCGATTAATAATATCTCACTCACTCAAAACCATGGAAACACATCTAGAACTATAATTTTAGACCATATTTTTATGTTTTAGCATCCACACATGCCAAGGTTTTAAATACAACATATGCCCATGACGTGTACAAGTGATATTCAGGGGTTTCTAAAACAATTTAGGTGACTTAGAATCAATTATAAATCACTCACGACCATCGATCTCTCTTTGAAGGTTTTATTATAGATTTGAGGTGTCTAGATTCTAAAGGATTGTTCATAAAAGACATGTCTTAACTAAGTAGATAAATTCCATGAACTTGTAGTTTATAGACTTTTTAATCATTCCCCAATTTCACTTTTTACCATGCACTTCCTCATTTGACTGCTCACGTGATGAAGTTAACCTTTTCTCACATTGCAAATATGTAAATGGACTTGAGACAAGGTTCTAGAGAAAAAATGTATTCATATTTCTAATTTTTAATTTATAATGTATCGTTTGGACTTGGTTAATGCTATATCATGTGTTATGGTAATCCTACAAAGCACTTGACCCTCCAAATAGTTTTGGAACCTAATTTGCCTATAACAAGGGTTTATAGGCAGTTTAAGATCTTAAACCCTAGTGACCCATCTCTGATGGTTTCCAATTATGACAAGGAATAAAAAAAAATTTAAACCCTATTTATGTTTTATAACACCTTTCACAAGTGTCTCATCATTTTTTTCAACACTAGACATTCATTTACTCCTCATGCTTACCCTTATAGACTATGTACAATCCAACTAAACATCCTTGATCATGGTTTTTTCACTCCTTCCACTAGGATATAAATAATTTTATAACATTATCTAAGACCTAATCCATACATAATAATTTTACACACTTCCCATTCAATGCAAAACATATATTTATTCTTGATCAATTCATTCACAAACATGACACTGTCAAGATGAACATGTATGTTTGTATTGTTTTCTTGGTCTTTCTGATCAAAAATTAGTTTGTTGTGAATTAAAATGCTTGCCCAACTCAGGGGTAAGATATTATATATTTTGATGAACCTTATTTTAATTTTCCACATGGATCTTTTTCTTTTCAAACCTCAAGTAGACACAAGAATGCTTTAGAATACGTGTTCCTCAAACTACCTGTTATACCTGTAAACACTTTATTGGTAAGGTTTTAATGAAAGTTTTGAAAAACTCATTTGAATATTTAATTAAGCTTAAATGGATAATATTTTTCAATAATAAACTAATATCTTATTAGTTTCTTGGAGATGTAATCTGAAATGTGAAGAGACTCTCTTGGATTCCTCATAGGCCTAAAGCAACTTCCCCTAGTATTCTTAACTCAGATTGATAATTTATCTTTCTCAAAAGAATATAAACATTATGGAAACTTGTTAAATTATATCAAAAATCTACCTAATCTCCTACACATAATATTCAAAGCAAAACTACCCTTTTTATACTCATCATTTGTGTATAGGCTTGTAAGTGCCTATTTTATGCCTAACACCTATTCCACTTATCATATTACTAATCCCTCTTATGTTGATTATCCTAAATGGTTTTATAACTAATATTAAATTCATTTTGTATAGTTAAATTCCTTTTCCTATGGGTAAAATACATATAACCTATCAAAAACCTCTTTTCTCTGACTTATAGGCCTATAGGGTTCACTAGTATGTCCATGATTGTATTATTACTTGTCATCTTGAGAATGCATGGTCATGGAGATTTAGGACTTGATGAATGTTGATAACCTAGAAATATAATTTAGGAATGAATTGAACTCTCTTAATAATGATCATAAATCTACCATTTTCTTTCTTACACCTAGAACCTAATTTAAGCACATTTGATTGATGATCTGTCACCTACAAATTTCCATAAGGGTTGTCTTGGATGGTCTACCCACTTTATTGATGAATTTTTTTAGGTGTTTTAAATTACTCAAAATAATAATAAACCAATATTTTTATTGGTTTCTTCTATATTAAGTTCTAAGGCAACATTTCTCTTCTAGGTCTTTTTGTTAGCTACATACAAACTTCTTTGACATAGTTAGCTATAGATGACTTATATTCATTTTTAAGACCTTAGTAACTTTGGAAAATATAATATATTATATTCACACCCTACACGAGTTTCCTGATCTCCTGATCAATGTAAAAGTGGTACTTTATATCATGTTCATCACTGTTGTCTTGACATAGTTTAGCCTAACATGCCTGATCATACTATTTCTTGATATAGGATTGAGGGGTTTGGTGATGTTGAAAAAAATATTGATCACTAACCTCCCATAATTTTAATGGTGTAAAATCTTTCACAATCTCAAGAACCGAACTATCATGCATAACTAGAAAACCAAAGAGATGTTCTTGCTGGTGCAACCATGAACACTAAAATATTAGATTATGTATGATGTTTAAGAGACTAGAAGACCCAGATTCACCAATATTGGAAGTGTCACTTCAAGAGGAAAGTTATGGTTAGAGGTAGTAAGATTCATAACAATGGTTCGTAAATCCCTAATCTTGAATCTCAAAACTAATGCCATGATTTAGAAGAGCATAAGGGTGTTCAAAATCCCCTAAGATAATTTTACTTGCCTCTATATATCCTATATGAAAAAAGTTTATAAAGTTGGCTCTTATTTTCCTACCAAGGGCCCGATGGAAGACTTGAGTGGTTTTTTGCATTCTTAGGATTTGAAATTTCCTTCTCTTGATGGTTTAATCTTGGGGAATATGGAGGAAACTTGGGAGAGGATTAAAACACCATATTACACTTGAAAAATAATTCATGAAGACCTATATATACCCTCCTTCATAAATAAACTATCATATTCTACTAGAAACACTTATTCAAGCGAAGAACCAGTTGATAATGGTGTTTTTATTGGCTTGTACAGTGTTGGTGTAATGTACCAAGAGTATATTCACCTTATTTTACATACCCATTCTTCATTAATATTTGTTTAGACATTAAAAATGATGAGTAATTTATTTTTAAAAAGTGAGTTAACATTGAAAAAATAGTGTTATGACACCTTGACCAAGGCGTATGGGCAAGAGAGGTATGGTATGCTATCCAACAAGTGTCAAATGATTTAAAAAATATTTTTTCACTTCTAGAAATGATGTTAGACCCTCATGTTTTATCTTTCCTCAAAGAATTTATATTATGACATTGCAACAAGCTATTGATCAAAACAAAAGAAACCTTAGCCTTTCCAAAATTACCTTAATCTCCCAAAAATCTTGGAAATACAATGTCATAATCTCACTAGTTCTACTTCTTGGCCCACTTGCTCAATATAGAATCCCATAGTAGTTTAGATGATCACCACCTCTTGTCTTCATCATCGATCAAGCATTCTTTAACTTTTACAAACTAACCTTAAATTTTCTAAATTTATCTTAATTTCTCCAAAACTACATTGTAAAATACCTTTCAAAATATTTAGGGACATGACTAACTTGATAAGACACATGCTATAGATCCAATCAACCTAGGAATATCTCATTTAGACCTTGAAATGATAGGGAACATTACGCAATGGAAAAGTTTTGGATTATAGGGGTTGAAATTTAGCCTAAGAGGCCAAATTGTCAACATTTTTTTGTGACTTACAGGGGTTGGTTATCTTGCTAAATAATTAGATCAATAGCCTTATCCATATATTAGGCTATGTTTTCACTCATCACTCAACATCAAACCTAATTAGACCTTAGAAACTAGATACAAACCTTGAGAATAGGCTAAAACAACTAATAATTCCTTATAAAACACACAACACACAAGAAACACATAATAACAAGATACCACACTATGCCAAGAGGCATTTAGGTAATAGAAGGAAGCAAACAACTAGACAAAGAATGTGATAGAATAACATGGAGGAAATAAAACTAGCCTACTATGCACAAAACCTTAAAAGTTTATTCCACCTGGATCAAAAGGAAAAATTTTAAGAACTTTTTCCATATGGTGGAATAGGTTGATGAACAAACTACTAATTGGAAATTGTTCTTGCTCTATCAACTATTTTCTCAACTTTCAATCTCTTTAGCTTGTATTCAAGTGTGTCTATAATAGCAAACATATCTCCTATGAACACGTACCCTTCTTCTAGTTCATAATTTACCTCATGTTACTCTTCCGTCTAGAAGATGTCATCCAAGGTGATTATATCTTGATTTGTAGGAACAACTGCCACCTTGTTCTCCAATGGTTCATTGAGATACTAGTCCAAGTCCACTATGACATCTTGAGATGAGTCCTCTTATTTTTATACTGATGGAAATTGGTCAAATTATTCATTTGGATCATCTTCTTGATCTCTTGGAGAGAGAAACACCTCAACATGTCATCTTTACTCTTTTCCTCGTGATCAATAGGCCTATTGAGATCCTCAAGCTCTTTGAAAATGTCCAAGTTGGACTACCAAATGTCATCAAGATATTATTGATCATGTTTATTAGATTTGGTAATACTAACAACAAAAATGTCTTCATCAAGATCCTTTCCATGCTTTGTCACATTCTTATTTTTTATCATGTTTTATTTAACTTTATAATATGCATCTTGAGTAATGGCATTGCTTGTGATGACATAATCTTGCTCATATGTTGCAAGGACACCTTCAAATTCTTCTTCTTCCATGCTTTCTCCATGTCCTCTTGTTAAGGCAACTAGCTCAGCCTCTTCTTTTTTATCATGACAATTGATATCTCTTGCTTCAAGCTTGGCTTCTTCTTAATCAATGATGTGTTCAAAATATTGATTTTCTCCCCTTTATTTGAAGTATGATCCAATGATATAATGAGGAATATCAATCATGATTTCCTCATCATACTCGATTACAACATCTTCATCATAGCCTTCTTGAGACTTACTTCTAACTTCAACTTGGTTTTGCTTCTCAAGAACTGCCACTTCATCAAGTTTCTCAAGGATTAAAACTTCATCTTCCTCCATATCAATGGCACAAAGATTTGTCATCTTATAGTTAGGGTACTTAATCCAAAAAGGTTGTCATGTAGAGATGACTTCATCATCCTTCCTTGATTAACTCTCCTCCTCAATTGGATGCTCTTTTTTTGCCTTCCACAAACAAGTCCTCATTTGTAAAGTGAGAGGTGGGGGGGAAATAATTTCCAACTAGTGGAATAGGAACATAGGGCATTATGGGCTAATCTTGAGTTTATTTTAAAGTGGAAGAGGTGTAAAGAAGGCTTTGAGATTTGGAATTAGTAGATTCATTCAATGATTCTTGGAAAGGAGGAAAAGAAAACTCTGCTAGAGAAGCTTCATTCTTCTTTCTTCAATCAACAGTAACCCTATCAACTTTTGATATACCATAGTCTTCATGAACAACTTAACCTAGAGGGGTGGCTAAAGGATTCAAGAAACTAAAAAACTTATTTGGCTAAACTTCTAGCACCTTCTCCCTTTATTTATTTTGGATTGGCACACAAGGAGTAGATAATAAACTTGCAAACTTCCTCAGCTTGGGTCTCACAACCACTTTCTCCCTTTACATACCTTAACATCTATGGACAATTTGAGCTTGATGAAGGGATGAGGAGATTTATAAGCTTGGTAAATTTCATGATTTATCCTCTAAAACCTTCCTCTTTTCTTGCTTTGATTTGGCACAAGAGGAGTCATCCAAGAAGGTTGACATGGGGTAGAAGGAGGCTCATAGGAATGATTGCATTGAGCTTGTTGCTGCTCCAAAGCCGATAACCCACTACTAATGATTTGAATTGATTCTTCTATTTCATGCCACTCATTGGAGGAACTAGGGGTAACTTGAAAAGGTTGGCTAGGCTGGTAAAATGTGATTTGTTTCCCTCCTCGAGTAGCCAACTCATTTTTAAGGTTTTGAACAAGGCTCTTAATGTTTAACAACTCATTTGAAGGGCTAGTTTGCTTGGTTATGGGGGGAGCAGCGGGAGAAGGGGGACAGGCATTGGGGAGGATGAATAATATTCTTTATAGTAAGGCTGCTCATGCTGATAACTAGAGCCATAAGGGAGGAACATAGATTCATTGTAGGATTGATATGGCTCAACATAGGGCTGGTATGGATCATGATACTACCAATAAGGAGGTATAAAACATAAAATCTCTCCATACCCAGCCATTAATCTTCATGAGGCAAAAAAAATCAAGAGAGACTATCAACAATTTCTTGAAATAGGTACTTGGGTTGATAGAACCACTGGATTGAACTCGAAGTCGACATTGATGTTTTATAGAAATGCCTCAAGAGACTGATATATTGAAGAACACACCAAGTGGCTTTATTAATTACAAACATTAAGTTTACGTGAAAGATTGTTTTAAACATGGAATATGGATATAGATAGACATTTGAAGGAGAAAAGTCTACGCCATATAGTTCTACAACACAATGTAAAGTAATTTCAGACTTTAATCTAATAACTAAAATATGAACCCAGGCAATGTGCTGCACCATATGTTAAAGTAATAATTTTTCCATATTTACCAATTGTATGGTGTAAAAAAAGCTTATGTTTGATCCTTCTCTCACGGTGAGTGGTTGACATTTACAAGAACTTCTAAAAAGAAATCTCATTATTGGTTATGGTGTGTTTTGAAATAATGATAAAACAAATAAATCTCTTTTCAATTTTGGTATCATTGAGTTTGGTATGTCCAGATAAATTACGATGAAATATTAGTCAGAGGCAGCACCTACAATGGTGACCCATAACAATCAGTGATATATTCTTGTGATTACTGTTATGCCTTAATGACATGGACTTCACTTGTTGTGGAGTCTCTACAATTTTAAATATCATCAACGACACATTTGGGTGAACTATTGTAACTTTAGAGTTGAAAGAGAGCATTTAGGTTCTATCCGTATTAAAATTGTTTGGTGTTTTAACTTATGGATATGGTAGATAATAATACACAATAATAAATTTTTACTTATGTATATCGTAGAGTATTCATTATCATAGATGAGAGATTATTTTTAATGGTTTTTTTATTAATTCATATTATATCACAATGATTAATTTACATTTAATTTTTTTGAAATTTGTTACTTGCTTCAGAAGAACATCCTATCCTTCAAAATTATTCTATGACTATTAAATGAGTATCAAATTTGAATATATAAAATTGAATAACTGTGTGGAGCATTTTTGATTGACATTAGAATTACATCTAGTGATTATCATTTAGATCACATTCGAAATGTTTATAAAAAACTTCATGTAATTTATCTAAAAACTTCTTTTATGCTTATCATAAATTGTAAAAACATAAAATATTTTATCAAAATTAAAATTAATTTATTTCAGACATTCAATTTTATTTCATTACATGCCACCAGAATAACTGTTCTAATTGAGTTTGAACTTGAGTGACAATATGTCAAATAGGAAGTTGGCTTTTCTCAATAGTTTTTAAAGAGGTTTGAGGATTGTTTATTTAGAAAATGCTCTACCGCTAATTTGTAGAATGCTAAATCAAGGTCATGTTAATTTCTATAACCCAGCAACAGATTAATTCCACAATAATTTCACAGACATAAATCTGATTTATAACGATTAATACAACTGGGTTAAATAACAACTAATAACAATAGAAGCAAAAAATAAAAATAAGCCAATACAAAAAGACAATAACATAGATATACCCAGGAAACCCCAATGTGGGGAAAAACCTGCAAATGTTGGATCTTCTATTCAGCCTAACAGCAAACTTTTCTTTCAAACAATACAATGCATGAGTTTGCTACAGCAATCTTACTTTTATAGGAGAGCCTAGCTGCTTTACTTAGCGTGCAAGAAAATAAACTTTTCTTGCTGCTTTACTTAGCGTGCACGAAAAGAAACTTTTCTTGCTGATTTACTTAGCATGCAAGAAAAAGAAACTTTTTTTGCTTTCTTTGGCTTTTTCCTTTTTACACATAAAATCACTCTAGGATTTATCTTATCCTTACAAACTCAGAAACATTCTATTTAAAGAATAGAAACTACTGTTGCTGAAAATCCAACTCGAATTGCTTTAAAACATATTTAATCTTGAGTTGCTTTAAAACAATTCCACATTCCACCTTTCGAGCTACAAAAATCAACAGGTCAGTAAATAAGTATTTATATATATTAAAATTCACTTGTATACATACATTACAAGGGTCTCTGTGAAATATTTTTGCTTTTGTGTGCAATTGATAATTGGGAGAGGTAGGTTGGCATGTTTAGGCGATTGAAGACCAGACATCTCGCAAAAAGCTTCATTATGGGAAACGACAACGATTTCTTCCATACTTCGGTTATAAATAACGACCATATTTCTAATCTAATTCATCTACTTACGGAAAAACCAATTGTCGTGCGTACCCATCTACAACTGCGATACACAAGCGAAATCACACCAAATTGAAGTCACGCTTTCGGCCATAAACATAGCTGTGATGGCAGATGAACTACCAGAGAGTATTAAACCTTGACCCTTGACCGCGAGCCCGAGGCTCAAGTCAGTGCTTTTTAACCCTAAATTTCTGGCTTTACAATGTTACATAGATGTTATTTATGTCTTTTTTTTTTTTTAAAAAACATTTATAATTAATATGAATCTCATTATTTTGTCCGATCACCTTTTTTATTGGGCAGGTTTAAGTAAAGGGAAAGTAATATATTGAATCGATTTAAAATAATATGTTTGAAATGTATTTTAAAAAGATCGATTTAATAGTTTTTATGTGTTAAAATGTGTTGAATATTTCGTATTTAGTAGTTAAATTTTATATGTTATGATGTGATTGGTTATTTTACAAATTTATTTAGTAAAAGTTAGAAAATTGTTAGATATTTTATAAGCATGTATTAGTTATATCGATTAGATTGAGCATTACATTTCATATTTAATTAAGTATCCACAATGGATGTTGGAGGTTAAATACAATAGTATCACCCTACTTCTAACCCTTGATGCAAGTTAGTTGGCTTGTGTCATAGTGTCAAAAGTTTCTAAGCAAGCATGCTTGACCTATTTACAGCTAAATTACAAATACAAAACGATGAGTTGTTAATAAACTGAATCAACAATGCGAGTACCTTTTCTATGGTTAAAATTATATTCTTCATATATTTATTTTGGTGCATGGAATGCAATCTCAAAATTAATGTGATTGGCTCAATATATATTGAATACTAAATAAACAAAAGATACTTCATAAAATATTAAGGAAAATTATGTATAAAGGAGCCTTTCGAAGGAAGAACACTTTCTATATTGGGGAGTCTTTCACAATGAAACATATAATCTTCGGATAAATAAAAGTAAAAAAAGCTCAATGGAGAGATATTTTCAATCAACATGTTACAATGTTAGTTCAAATTGAGTCATTTTTACAAAGATCAAATTGACTATTGGAGAAAAAACATTCATTGGAAGGCCTCACAATAGCTTGTGATATTATCTCATCTAGATGTTCAATAAAATGGAGATACCTTAGTGTAATGCATACACAGTTAAATGATCAAATAAATATTAGTTATGCATATTTTTTAACTAAAGAAAAAACTTTGGCAACATTGTTGAAAGCATTGAATCTTAACCAGATCAACCATCTATAGAGGATAGAATAGTGAGGTGGATTCCTTAATTTCACCCTATGGTCTATGTGAAAATTTTGTGTGGGTGACTAGGTGGATCATGGTATAAAATTATTTCATAACCTGTATCATTATTTGAATATGATGAAGCTTGCCAATAAAAAAAAGAAATTTACAGAGTTAGGTGAATGCATTCTAACTCTCCACTCTATCTTACTTGTTCAAATCTATGTTTAATGAAAAATAATATTTAGTAATTGATTACTTTAGATTTTAGATAATAATAATGATATTTCAATGAATAGTACCAACTTTTGTTGACATAATGGATAAAACTAGCTTGGCAAAAATAGGTTCAACTATTTTAAAAGCTTGGTAAGAAGAACTTCTTTCTTTGTGATACAAATACTTATAGATTTGTCTAACTATAGATTAATAGATGCATTGAATGATCTACATAATTGACATAATCTATACTTCATTGCTCGAGAGAAAAATATACTGATAGTAGTCTTGAATATTGGCATGTTACTACCAATCACATGTGAGATTCATTTTCATCTAAAAAATATTAAATAGTTGTATTTCATTATCTAAATAAAGGCATAAACAAATTTTATCTACACTTGAAAATAATGTGATGGATCAAATTTTTATCGCTATATTTATTTATTTGAAAATGAATATATACATTATTTTGTCCATAATATTATACGTTGTTAATCTTAGAATAATTATACTTTTAAAGCCATTGGATGAAACAAATTGCATTAATTAATATGGTAATGAACCTTGTATGTTATGATTTTTGATTTTATTGTGACAAAAATTTAACATGAATAATATTCTAGCTATTTTTATACATACTTATTTTGTTTAGTGGATACTCCATCCTTGCAAAGGGAGATTTACAACTATAACATTTTTAAAAAAAGGATTGTATTTTACACTCTATAAATTAATAACATGGATTGTTGGTTATTTAATAGTGCACTAAAATAGTGTGGGTATAGAATTAGAGTGTGTGATGATTAATTTGAATATTTTCATATATATTATCAATAGTTTAGATGGTCATACCTAAATAATAATAGAAGAGAAGGTTGATTAATAAATGAATATTTGAGTACATTAACATTGATTTCATGCTTAATAAATTTAGAATAGTTTTAGAGTTGAGATAGTTAATAGATGACTTTAAATGGATTGCATAATATGATAAGCTTTGGACAAGATTAAATTAGTAATTGATTTTATATTTTATGTAGTGTTTAATTTATCTCGAGTTAAGAATATAATCTTTATTAATTTGTTTAGGAGTTATGTAAAACAATGACATGAATTAATTTGGCTTGAAAATATTAAAGTTTTCCATGTGTATTATAACATATATTAATTATGAACAATGAAGTGAATGGAAGTTGGGAAGTCATATTTTATCCATTACATCTATTTACCTCTCTTTACTTAGATTTTATGAGTATTCTTGTTTATTAAGGAGATTAAGTTAGTTGCATATTTACACATGTTAACTAATTCACATGCTTCAATATACTCGACCCTTACTATTTAAAAATGAGTTTCTTTCTCTTGATCAAGGACATCCCTTAAAATTAAAATTGAAGAATTGATTACATTCTTTTGCACTTAGATTGTCTCCAGATCCTAGTCACTTATAATGATTCTTTCGTTAGATATTAGAGTGAAAATTGGATTTCATTAGCTTATTTGTGCCTGCTTGAAAGTGTTTATCCAACTTTTAACTTATCTAATTTTTAATTTATGTGATCGTTAACTTAAGCGTAACCATCCATTTGTCATGATTTTGTAGCTTGTGCTTGTTTGCATAGTCGCCCGAGTTTTCAATGTATTGTCACTATGTCAAGGAGCGGCTTCAAAATCTTTGCGAAGGAAATAAATATGATTTTATCACTCCATACCACTTAGTGGATTTTTTAATCTTTTTGCTAAGTCACACATATTATGTACTCAGATCGAGCATGCCACACAGTGTCATCAATTTGCGGCAAATACTTATTACAATTTTACTAAGTCATGAGTTTTAAACCTTATGTGCCACGTGTCATGAGTTTGTACAATCACATACTTGTAAGTCGTAACCCAAAATGGTGTAGGGTTCAAGGCCTAGGTGTTGCAAGGTAATTCGCACGTTCCACTTTTAAACAGACATCTAGTTGCATCCTCAAAACTTTTAATTGAGGCATTTCCATTGAGTATTTTGCGTACCTATGAAGAAATGACATACCATGACATAGAATCTCAAATCAAACTCAAGTGAAAATGGGTGTGACCCATTCGCTCAGTGCCATGTAGTATAATGTCACACCCCAATGAATTTCAACCAATGTATTGTAACAATGAATCTTTAAGCCGGAGGCTTATACAGTGGGTGAAGGGCTAAGATTCGTTTCATATGAGAGAAGCAAACAAATATGCTGTTTATTCTAACGAATATGTTGTTTAGCCCATTCAACGACGAACGCGTTTGGTGGCAGTTATTCTGTTTGGTACGCATAAATTTGAGACGACTCCAACGGAAGTCTAGAAAAACACAGTTTCGAGTTGATATCACTCCAATGGAAGTTTGGAAAAACATAGATTCAGGGATTCGAGTGTTTTGGCTTGGGATCGCAGGTACCGTATTATGTGGGGAATGGCCTTGGCTCTGGTTTATCTCCACGAGGATTCGGACCAGTGTGTTCTGCATAGAGACGTGAGGTCCAGCAATGTAATGCTGGATTCAAATTTTAATGCAAAGCTAGGTGATTTTGGTCTAGTGAAGCTTGTAGAGCGAGATGTTGAGGTTTCTTCCAACACGACGGTGGTTGAAGGTACTCTGGGCTACCTGACGCCAAAATGTGTGATAACGGGGAGGGCGATTCCAGAATCGGACGTGTTTGGCTTTGGGGTGATTGCCTTGGAAATACCGTGTGGAAGGAGGGCTCAGGACGAGTATGGGGCAGTTCCAATAATTGTCCCAAGAGTCTTAGGCATACAACACATGCGTACAATTCATGGATCTATTCTTTGTGAAGTGGAGGACGTCGACTTCACTTTACGAAACAGAAGATAACAGTGATTTGTCCCACAAAGAGCTGGACAAAATGAAAATATTGCACAGTAGCTACACTGCCATAGATACAACAAAAGATTCCCTTGAACTGCAACTTGCTTGGTGTTGTCTCGAAAGAAACATACCATATTTGGGTATATGCAGAGGATCTCAGGTGGTCAATGTAGCCTGTGGTAGAACCTTATATCAGGTAATTTAATCTTATATACTTTGATTGTGGTAAGAGAGAATC
This sequence comes from Torreya grandis, assembly GCA_037957365.1. Lineage (NCBI taxonomy): Eukaryota > Viridiplantae > Streptophyta > Pinopsida > Cupressales > Taxaceae > Torreya > Torreya grandis. The sequence continues at coordinate 2,588,615 of JARHVA010002360.1, read as the reverse complement.
GTAACATCAGGCTGGTTGAATGGGTGTGGGATTTGTATGCACAGGGCCGAGTTTTAGATGCTGCCATGGATAGCCTGCACAGCGAGTTCAATAGTGATGAAATGAAGTGATTGTTGATGGTGGGACTGTGGTGTTCTCATCCATGGCCAGTTCCTTCGTGCTTGTGTAGAGCGATCCCCTTTGACGCAGTGATGTATCTTTTAGGACTTTGTCAAAAACTAAGGCCGGATTGGATACCAATACGACAGATAGAGAGTGATGCCGAGGTATGATTCAAGAAACTTTTATTAAGAAGTTTAATTTTGTTTTTGAGAGTTGAGTTTGGCGGGCATGAGCAATAGCTCAATCTGCTATCAACTAGCAAAGGAATGAACTTTCAAAAAAGGTAGGTAGAATTTAGAATTTTTAGAATGTCTATTCGATTGATATCTGGTACATATAAATTTGGGGTGGCTGTTTGACAGTTGGCAGGTAGAGTGGATTTATATTTTTACGGTGTATTATTGTTCACATTATCATGAGTTAACAATATTAATTCGAGTGTTAATTTTTTTGGGTGAAATATCATGTTCAAGAATATGGCAGCGCCAAAGAAGCATTTGGGAGTTACTCTCAAAGTGTGTTTCGATCTATTAGCTTTCTACAATTATAGATTCAAGGGCTACCAAGACAATGTTTTTTGGTCAATTTCACAAGGAATGTGGCATTTACAGCATTGTAAATTTCATCTTTGGCAATGTTACAATGGTGTTTTTGACCTACAATCTTCTCACTACAAAACCATTATAAAACCAAATGAATATATTCATAGCTCAAGGCATAAGCGATCCAAATTAAAATACATGTATTTATATTCAAAACTGCATCGTTACTGCATCCCTGATCTGGGTTTGTTAAACAACTTGTTCGTAACATATCTGGAGAGGCCGTGGAGATAATAATTCCGCACAAAATATATTAAATAATTCATAGATGCTGTGGTTCAAACCGAGGTTGGCTCGAGTGGTCTAGAGATTATACTATAAGTATGTTATATTATGTAGATTATATAAACTGGGGAGTAGAGACAACAACTACATAGTGAGTTCAATAGCCTAGGTATTGGGTAATGAACATTTATGATGCTCAATTTTTTATCATGACAAAAAAATATTGAATAAATATTAAATAAATTAAATTATGTAGGAGACAAATTGTATTTAAAAGGGGTTTTTGTACTTATTTTTAAAATTCTGATTACTTTTTAACTAATAAAATAGAATATAATAATAGAAATATATTAATATAATATAATATTATTTATTAATTTTTAATATATTATATATAAATATATATTTTGTATAAATATTTAATATTTAAAACAAAATTATATATATATTTGATACTAATATAAACTATAATAATATAACATATATTATTTTATTTAATACATTGTACCATAATTAAATCACTCATTCACCCTTTAAATTACAAAACTACCTATACTTTCTAAGGAATATTGTGTATAGACCTTCTTAGCTTTTCCATTTGATACCTTTTCATCATTGTTTATATTCAGTGGAAAACATAGCTTCTCCTCTCTAAAAAATTTAGTACCATACAAAAGAACACACAATTTTATGTTTTGACCATCACTTCCACATAGAAAACCATACAAGGTAAGTGTCCATGGGGTTCAAGTGAGATATGAGGTAAGTGTCAATGGGTTTTAATAGAAAACTACTAGGTAAAGGTCATGTATATATGGGCATTCAATTTTTTGCAAGTTATCAGGCAAGGCTCTAGGGAACCATCGTCTTGTGTTACTGTGTAGAGCTAAGGAAATGAAAAAAAAAAGTATTCTCTCATGTTCGTCTTGCTAAGGTGATTTTCTTAGTATGAAAGATTATTATATTTATTTTACTTATAGTAGATAAATCTATACTACTATATGTTACACTGGCTAAATCTAGAATGATTTCATATACTATAGATGTTTTGCATTTAACTAAGCATGAATTTACAATAAGATGGGTATTGATGATTTGACATTTACACAAACTTCAAGTAATGTTCATTTCCTAATGCATGTTGCTTCTAGGTGTAACAATGCTGATAAAATGTTGGCTGATTATTTTTATTATGTATCAATCATCCCATCTATTTACAGTTAAAATGTGGTAATTGTTTAATTCCTTCACCATTTTTTATGGATCTAAATTTATCTCAAATGTGAGGGTTTTAATTCTTTGTAGTCATACTTCTTGTCAGTTTCTTATTTATTTGTTACTTGAATATCCTACCTATATATTTATGAATTGAAATCGATCTATTTAGGGTGGACTAATGTATGGAATAAGGAGATACAAGTAACTTTTATCATGACAAAGGGTTTATATATTAACATGAAATGTAAAAGAAATCTACTTGACATTGACCCAAAGTCATCACACTTTATATAGATTTGATAAATTTTAGTTTGAAAACATAAATATGGAATTGGGATTTAAGAGTCTTCTTAAAAAAATTCCATGCTTGGACTATTTTTGTTTGACCTATGGTAATAATGACAAATCAAACTATTATTTGGAAATAATTTACTCTAATTCTTGTAGGAACCATTGAAACTTATAATCATTAACACACACATGCATGCATGCATATGCACACTCATACACACAAGACTATGGGCCTTTCACTATATATATAATATATTATAAGTGCATAGGATATATCTCTTTTGAAGGGAAATATTAACTGCTTACTATTACAAGATGCATGCTTATGAAGATGATGACTTTACATATCTACTAAAAAAAAGTATATTACTGTTTGATAAAGTATTCTAAATAAATTTGCATAAATATTTTTATTATCTAGAGTCTTCTATAAGACTCTTCATAAAGGAAAATACATTATTGTCCATAATTCAATATCTCCAACAAGCTATAACATAAAAGTAGAAGAACATAAAATAATTTCACCCATATGGAAGAATATGCCAAAATATTATCCACAATAATATGAAAAGTAATAATCATAACCAATTGGATGAATGTACCCAAAAGAGAGTCTAAAAAAATGATAAATTCCTTATGCTCTTTTACATGTTTTTCAAAGATTTTATATATATTTTAATGTCATCTTCTAATATGTAATATAATTAATGTTTCAATTATTCTTTTTCACATTTTTAAGTAAAGTTGTTAGATATAAATTACATTTGAAATTTTTAATTGAACATTTATTTCATGATCCTCTAGCTTCCTTGCAACTAGTGATAGTCCTACAAGTAAATAGTGTGACACCATGTGGTGCATTTTTTGAATGTCACAAATTCACATATTTTATCCAAAATCATAGTAGAAAATTAAACCATGAGATTATTAGAAAATTGCGTGTTTACACATGGATTGGCCTAGCCTCATTTCTTAACCTAATGAACATGATCCATACTTAGAGCCATGTGTCTTCAATTTACAATGTTGTAGCATGTGGTATAATGTGATAGGTCTCAAACTATATCCTTTCATGAGATTGAAAGACAACGAGGGGTTATCAATTATCATCATAATAATATTTCATGAGATGGGTTCAACTTGTTTTCGAAGGCTCAAACAAAGTTAAAAACATGTAAAATGATTCCATGCAGCATTATATTCTACATATATGGTACACAATGTTACCCAACTAAAGCCCATAGATTGGTTGTTTTAACAACTAACAACCATTATTTTGTATATAACTCTTTCTCTCCTATATTAGTGTGTGTATAAATACACTTTTATTCTCTCTCCTAAATATAATATACTCACATTAAAATATCCTAACATTCCCTCTCCTGATGTGAACTCACGACTGTCGGTTTTAACCGATAATGTATCCAAATATAATATTAAGAGAACTTTTTACAAAATGCTCAATCATAGACTTATTTGAAGAGTTTATTACAATATACAAAAAAAATTTCTTTACAAACTTATTTGAAATTTTTTGACACAAAATACATAATAAAACAAGATGAACAAAATTTAAAAAATGACTAATAACTTTATAGTAAAAAATTCAAGATAACACAAAATGACAACACTATTAACAACTAAAATATATAGAAAATAAAATAAAAATAATTAAAAAAATATAAACTTAAAAAAAATTTATTAAAGACTCAAACAATTTAAAAAGACACAAAATAAAATAAAATAAAAATAAAAACAATAAATTACAAAAATATAACTTTAACTATTCTTCTATTAAAATCTAATACCCAAACCACATACAAATCAAATAAAATAAAAATTTAAAAATACAAACTACAGATTCATTAAAAAAAAAAATGAAATCTAAAAAATAAAACTTACAAAAACAAAACTTTAAAATAAATCTAAAACTTTATAAAATTCAAAATACATAATACCATGAAATAAAAAACTTAACAAAACTTATAAAACTAATTATTAAAACTTATAAAACGAATTATCATAGTCGAAACAAAATTAAACTTAAAAATATAAAAACCAAAATCTAAAAATACAACCATATTTCAATAAACAAAACCACGATATAAAATAAGAGAAAACTTATTAAAAGAAACCATGAATTAAGAAAATAACGACACTTCTTTAGAGAATATGCAGCCATTACCGGGAACGGTGAAATCCACAGAATTCCAAGCAATAACAGGTCTTCCGAATACCAAGATAATATTGTTGGAAAATGAGATGGGTGCCGCCATATATTGCATCGATGGAGTAGATATTTTAGGAGATAAGAGCACCGATCTGGAAGATATGAGCTATAGCGTGAGCTGAGGATCACCGAATAGCTGGATGGGGAGAGATTTGCATTGAGATCTGCAACAGGATGGTGGAGAGGAAAAATACTTGCTTTTGTAAACAGAAATCGAGCTCCCTATGTCTGAAACCGGTCAATGAAATGTTACCGCTGCATGTGTTGCAAATCTTGTTGCTACAGGAGAGTCAGAGACCAGATCGAGTCATCAGAAGAGGTCGTGAGCCTGCAATGAGGTTTGAAGTGCCCAAGCAAGATTTATCCAAGCCATAGAGTTCGTGGATCTACAGAGATAAGAATCCAGGTCGAGCCAGAGTCTCTGCAGAGGAATACATTGCTGAGCTTGGTGATTTAGGGCTGAGCTGGGTGCTACTTGTATCAATACAAAAATGCTTTGGAGTCGGCTCTCACCAGATAATATGCAGAATGCACTACAGATCTGAAAAAAACTGCAACAAACTATATAAAAAAATTAATATACAAACAGATTTATCATCAAAGCAATGATTTTGAATTCAAAACATGGTCTACATCGCTGGTTCAAAATCAAGAATGATGAAAGACCTATCATATGGAAAGGTAACAATACGTGGTCTTCACTGCTCAGCGTTGTGAAGTTTAAAGCCAAAGAAAATCAGAGAGGTCTAGAATGGCCCTGCTTTGATACTACTGTTGGTAATTACGCCATATCCAGCGGTGATTTCGAAGTGCAGAAGCACAACACAAAATATTTTGGAGGTCAATCAATCAACTTAATCTATTATTTGAAAAATATTATAAATATATTGAACTTGTCTTATAATACCTCCCTTTAATTATAGATTGATTGTTTTAACAGCTAACAAGCAATATTTCTTATATCTTTCTCCTATATTAGTGTGTATAATAACACCTTTTCTCTCTCTCCTAAATATAATATATTCACATTAAAATATCCTAAGATGTATACCTCAATAGTGTGGTCAAAATGTTTGATCCAATTTGAGGATATCAGATCAGCATAAACAATTAAAAAAACATTTATTCATAATGATCAACCTTTGATAATTGTGATCAAGTTTATAATTAGTCTATCTTGATACTAGGACCCCTTTAAAAAGTGGATTAAGGTCCTTATGCTTGGTGATACTCATACTGAGATCATAAGTATACGTGCTATATGAATATATTTTGGTATCATTAAAGCTAGAGTGAATGTAGTAATATTCGATGAATTAACAATGGCCCAAACTTTGAGAAGATGCCTTATGTGGACCCATAATCCACAATTCAAGGATTATAACCTAGAAATGACCTCTATTAAACAAGGAATAACTCAGTAGATCTTCTATATTAATCCACAAGGATTAATAACAAGTGCAAACACAATATTATTTTATTTTAATGAATTATGAGTTTTTGGTGTATGCATTTGTTGGTCAATGGGATAATTAGTTTTCTTTAATCATTTATTAAGTTAATATAACATTAAAAAATGGTTTGTTTTGGAAGTAACACATGAGGATGTTATAATGTGGAAATATTATAATCTATCCTCTAAATAACATGAATATTAGATTTTGTATTGATTAGTTTTTAATAGTATTATTTTTCTTGATGACTTCGAGTCATTGGTTTCTTGTAAATGGTGCATTATTAATGGTCTTTCGTGTTTCCTTATTTTTTTTATAAATATTTTAATATCGTATACTAGGATCATGTTATTTAAAAATATAAAACTTGTAATTTCTAGAAATTAAAAATATGTATGAGTTTTCATGGTTCTATTTTCTTACCCAATACATTTTTTCTTCTAAAAAACAATTTAACAGTTTTCAAGGTAGAGATTTGACCTTTTTCAAAGCCCAATTTTATCATTATCATGCTAAAATTATTATTTTTATTATCAATCTAATAAGGATTTTTCATATAGTTATACTTATTTTGTGAAGGTTTTACATTATATAGATAAATGGTTTTAGATAAACTATTTAGTGAATGTTGTATGGATAGTCTAGAATTACCTAGAACTATCATCTTTATTTCAATACACTATGAATTGAATATTGAAAATCAAATACAACATGTGCATACTTGGATGAGAGGGTAATGATCTAGGATATCCATGGATCTAATAAAAAGTAACCTACAACTCAAATGCCAAGAGGAGAGGGTTCCAAATCATAAACCTATGATATAAGGATATAAATCTCACTAGACCTAAGAAAATTAAATAATTGAACCTATGATTGTAAATGTACAATCAAAGTAAATGATTGTAAATGGGTACAAGAAAATAAAATTATGGGTGAGTGATTATAAATAAGGAAAGGTATAACGGTGAACCAAATGGAGGTCTATGAAACCTAAGTAATAAATGGCAAGTCTAAGAAATCATATATCTATACCAAATTATTTTGTATAAGGAAGATCCTAATCAAGCATAAAATTATACATTCAGAAATTTAAAAAACACATAATAAAATAAGTAAAGGAAATAGTATAGGGATATAAATACTTACCTTGGGGTGGACTCGTCAATGCTTTAATCTCTCCCTTTATCTCAGGTGGAGATTTATAATAGATGTTTTATATTGAGGACCTGAAATGATTGGATGAATAAGTGGATATACTTAGTTAGAAATTACCAATAACTCATCCTAATGCTATTTAATGATACCGTGAGATAAGACATCCAAGATAAGGTTCTAAACCACTATCTCCCCACTATACATACTTAGGGAGGAAATATATATATATATATATATATATATATATATATATATATATATATATATATATATATATATATATATATATATATATATATATATATATATATATATATATAATTATATATATATATATCTGTGTGTGTGTGTGTGCGTGTGCATGCGTGCGTGCGTGCGTGTGTGTGTGCATGTGCGTGTGAGTGTGCGTGTGTGTGTGTGTGCGTGTGCGTGTGCGTGTGTGCGTGTGTGTGCGTGTGCGTGTGCGTGTGCGTGTGCGTGTGCGCGTGTGTGCGTGTGTGCGTGTGTGTGTGTGCGCGTGCGCGCGCGCGCGTGTGTGTGTGTGTGTGTGTGTGTGTGTGTGTGTGTGTGTGTGTGTGTGTGTGTGTGTGTGTGTGTGTGTGTGTGTGTGTGTGTGTGTGTGTGTGTGTGTGTGTGTGTGTGTGTGCGTGTGTGCCCATATTATGACCCCTATATATAAAATTACAATAGCAAAAATGAACCCTCAACTCTAATAAAATGGTATTGGCCAAGCCAATATAGTTAGAATATATTGGCTACCATAATATGGTTACAGCTAGGGTGATACAATACAAATGTCAGAAAATAAACATAAAATTATATTTGGTTGGCTGATATAGTAAAGGGAATAATTAAGAATGTAATAAAACATATTGTGTAGGTTAATATTGTAGGATATAGAGAAGCTAGACAATCTAGATCAAAATTAGATGGACGAGGAATATGAACAAAGACTTGGAGGAGATAAAATGTATAGTAATGATATCATGGAAGAATAATATGCAAAAATATTTTTCTATGTACCACTATCCAATCTCATTCCATTCCTTATGCACACTTTTAGGTATTAACTCATGGAGACTAAAACATTAATAAGCTATTGCAAGATAAAGTGTTAGTAAAGTGATAAACTAAAAAATATCTAGTCTGTACAATTTTAGTTTGTTCTCCTAAAATAATTTTGTGTAGGCCTTTAGGGCCATGATTTCATTTTTACCATATATATTAACTGATATCTAATTAAATTCTTCTACTTGCTTGGGTTGATGTCATTTTCACTCACAAGTACAATATGTGACTTTGTATCTATGTATATTATTTTTAAATTCAAGTTATGTGTTTTGTACTGAAAACAATTTGTATCCATCATTGATATTATATATATATATATATATATATATATATATATATATATATATATATATATATATATATTTCTTTGGGAATATTGTTCCATATATATTTAGTTAGTGTAGATGTTTTATGAGGCTTATGCCTATAGATTAATATGTTTTCTATATATAGGTGTATGAAATGTACATTTAGCTATTAATTTTTATTTGGACATTCCATGAAAAGTACTTTTAACATCGCATTATAATGATATATATGCATTTATTTGAAAAAAATTATTTGATTTTTAGAATTGACAACATTGTATTGTTTGTATATGCAGGTGGTCCTCATGAAACCTTTACAAAAATACATTACAAACAATGTCATGTTGAATTAGTGCCTTGATAAATTTTTATTTTAATTGTAGACTTATTTTTTATTCTTTTGTATAATGAATTATTGTTTCAAAACATTTATCTTCAATTACACTCAATAAGGAGGCTATGTTAGTGAAAGACAAATTCAAGATGGGATTGTGGTTGTTTAGGAAATTTTCCATTCCATGGACAAAACTGGTAAAGCTAGAATGATTTTAAAATTGGACATGAATAACGTGTTTGACAAGGTCTCTTGGAGCTTTTTGAATAAAGTCCTTGTCCACTTTGGTTTAGATGAAAAGTTTAGAAGTCTTGTCCAAGAATTTATATTTACTTCAATGTTCTTTATTCTTATAAATAGTTGACCGGTGGGTTTATTCTCTAGTAACCATGGCATTAGACAAGGTGATCCTATTTCATCCTTTCTCTTCATTCTTATGGCTGAAGGTCTTAGTAGAGTTGTTTCCAATTCTATGAGAGAGGGAATTTTGAAAGGTTTCAAACCTTCAACTCATGGTAGAACAGTATCTCAATAATAATTTCTTGATGATACTATTTTTATGCTTTATACCTTAGTGGTGGAAGATAGGAATTTGAAGAGATTACTTACTCTTTATGAACAAGTTTCAGGTCATCTTATCAATTTTCACAAAATTTTTGTGTGCTTTGCCAACACACCGCTGAGATGCCAACACATAATTTATAGGATTTTTGAATGCCAAATAGGAACTCTTATAACTACTTATCTTGGCATTCCACTCTTATTTGGTAGATTACCTTTAGAGTTTTAGAATCTAGTCTTTAAAATATTTCAAATGAATCTCTTAGGGTCAAAAGGAGCCTTTATATCTCAAGCTGCCATGTGCCTTCTTATTCAAATAACTTTTCAAAATATAATTATTTATCTCATGTCCTTGTTTAAGATTCCTCCTAGTATTATTGTCAAGATTCAAAAGATTCTGAAGCATTTCCTATGGTTAGGGGCTGATGAGCGTAATAAATGTCATATTATAGCATGGGAAAAAGTTTTTCAACCTAAATCTTTGGGTGATTTAGGTATAAATAACTTAAGATTAATTAATTTATCTCTTAATGAAAATATGTGTTGGCATCTTATTACGGAAAATATGTTGTGGACTAATATTATTAAAAATAAATATATTAATCATTTGGATATTTCTAATTTTCTCTCCACTGATAATCTACCTAATGGGTCCTCTTTTTAGGTTAATCTTGTTCATTTCATATCTCTCATCTATAATGGAAGCCAATATATGATTGGTAATGCCAATCTAATATCCTTTTGGAAGGATAAATGGTGCTTTTGATCTCCTCTCTCTTCATTTGCTTATGGGTAGCCTTTATGCAATCCTCTTTATTCTATCTTTTGGGATTTGGTCGGAGACTACATTAATGTGGATAACTCAAAGCAATCATGGAATATTTTAATCCTACAAGGGAGGAATCAAGATTTATAGGTCCATCTTCAAACCCTTCAAAATATTCTATAGCATGTTTACATCCCTTCTAGTGATAATCCATGGGCATGCACTAATCATGGGGATCATAATGCTAAAAAAGGTTACTTTGTTCTTAACAATCAAGTTGAGCCTGATACTCTTTGGAAGAAAGTTTGGAATAAGGGTATTTTTCCCAAAATCAATATTTTTCTTTGGATTATGGCTCAAAATAATTCTCTCAGAATGGAAAATTTAATCAAAAGAGAGTCAGATGATTCCCAATGGATGCATTTTATGTAATAAGCACAAGGAAATGACTAATCATCTTTTTATTCATTTTAATTTGTAACTACTCTTTGGAACAATGTTCTTACAAGATTTAATATTTAGTGGATCACACCAAACAAGATTCAAGATTCTTTAAAGCAAAGGAAATCTCATTTCAAGAATAAAAGAGGGAAAATTCTTTGGAAGCTGTCCTTTCTCCAAACTATATGGACCATTTGGCTTGAGAGGAGTAGCATAATTTTTAAAGAAACTTACAACAATACTAACCAGGCTAGTATCAACTTTTTTCTAGGATTAGAGAAAATCTTTCCATTTATAACATCAAGGAAAACTGCAAACCTTGTACGAATGAAGAGGATATTGCTATCAGATGGAACATTTATTTAGTTTTAGACTCTTCTACTATGGATAAGATTAACTATAGGAAAACTGTGAAATAGAAAAGTCCTCCTTTGGGTTAGATAAAACCTAACTTTGATGGAGCTTCAGAAGGTAATTTAGGAATTACTAGAGGAGAAGTCTTCCAAGATAGTAAAGGTGGTTTCATTTTTGTCTATGCTGACAACATCAAAATCTAGTCAAATCATTATGATGAAGCTCATGCTACTCCTTGGGGTCTACACTTCACTAATAATATGGGTATTGAAATGATCCAAATTGAAGGAGATTCTTTAAACATCATCAGGTGTCACCATAACTCCTCCACTCCTAGTTAGACCATTAATCATTTTATTGATGAAGAAATTATGTTATGTAATTCTCTTGTTGAGACTAAAGTTTCACACATTTATAGAGAGGGTAACTAACTAGTTGATCTCTTAGCTAATGTTGGTGTTTAAAGTAACCAACCCCTTAGATAGACCATATCATAAATCATGCCTGAGAATTTAACCATCTAACTTCAAAATGAGAGAAGCATGTGTTAACTCTTGTCATAAGGACACTTGTTTGAGTTGTTATTTATATCACATTGGGACGTGTATTTTAATCATTGCAAAGATAATGAGTATCTTTCTCATAGATTGGAAAGATCATTTCAGACTTCTTTTCACTTCTATCTCTTGCATCCTCAATTTTCTAAAGCAAGAGCTTGTCTTGGTTACGATTGCATTTTCTAGAAGAATGGGTGGAGAACATCTCATAATAAAGGGTACCTTTAACAAGGCTTAGGATTATGATTAAGTGTTATGGGAGCATCTACAAGTTGGTGGGTTTATAAATTTCCTCTATATGGTTAGAGGGCATGACACTCACATTTTTCATAACTTTGCCTATAATTGGAGGGATAGAAAAGTCAATATCAGAGGTAAGAATGTTACCATCATTGAGGGTATAATATCCTTCATCATAGGGTTCATTATTGAATTTTATAAGTTTCAAAGTAATAGATGCAACAAACAACATTAATTGGACACATTCATAGTGGGGGACAAACAACTAACTCCATACCATGGAGGTTTCCTTAAAACCTCTCTGCCTAAGCCATTGGATGAGCTTACAAGGATCATTATGTAGTTCTTGACATTGGATGGATGACACCATGTGATCAAAATCTTCCACTTGGTATTTTTGAACCACTTTAAGTACCATATTCTGGTGACTCTTCCATTCTTTCTTCTAACTTCTCTTGAAACATCTATTCAAAAAATTTAATTTAAAGAGGTTAGCCACTCCCTCTCACCAAGTTGTTATTTTACTACTACATCTACACTTATTAAACTTAGCCTCGAGAAGTAATAATTCCTTAACCCATCCACATAATAACCCATTACCTTCTTCCTCTAAGCGTAAAAGGGTTAGGGGCATTTTTGATGTTCTAAAAAATTACCCCAACAAAAGGGTTATTCACAGTGACTCAAAATAGGGGAATACTATTGATTGTGACAAGGCTAATGTGGTACAAATCCTTATTTCCTTGAACACCCATTTCGAAAAATCTTAGTCAATGATGTGAGAAAGGATATGGATATTCTCAATCATAATTATAAAAAGAAGATAATGTAGATGGATTACAATGAGGATAATAGTAAAACTTCACAAATTCAAATTCATAATTTGAGTGAGAAAGTTAATATCCTTTATATTAAGTTTACAAATTTGGATAATATCACTACTTGTATGGTTGAGATCATTGCTACCCAGGCTACTATTATTAGTAATATTACTACTATTTTAGATAAGGGAGGTAGAGGCCAAATTTAAAAACATACTGGGAAGGTCACTAATAATACCATGACTAACAAGCTCCAGAACATGTATAACAACATTAAATAGATAAATGACACCCTCAATAGGCTTCACAACTACTAAGGTGTTCTATTTTATGAGCTATTTTCACTAATTTTTTTCTTCTTTTGTAGAATCTCTGTTGGTTTTGTTGTTTAAGCTATTTTAGACTAGTTTTCAATGCTTATCTGAGTTTTGACCCTCTTTTAATAGGGTATGAACCCGTACCAAAAATCCAACCTTTACCCTTATCTAAAAAAAATACTCTCAACACATATTAAATTATTTATACCTATAGAATATGTATCTATCTTGAATTATAATCCCAAGAAACTAGAATTTTATTTGTATGTTTTCACTTTACTCCAAGGTTAGACTCTATATTTACTTGATAAATTATATTTTTTTGTATATTATAACTTATTGAAAGTGAATATTAGTTAGTTTCTTCCACTTTATCCATGCTCACTAACTATATATGGCTTGAACAATGTATCAAATTGTGTTAACCAATTCCAAATGACTTGAAATTCCAAGATTTGAGTAATTTTTCTCTTGGGTCCAAAGTATATGTGGTTTTAATTGAACACAGGAAATTTCATTTATATTTTGGGTTGATTTATAGTGATAAGAGTTTTTTGGTATGTTTGTTGTTATGGATGCATTTATATCAATATTTATTTAATATATTTAAAATATATATTTTTATCATTACTATTCTTTTCATTACATTAAAAAATAAAAAGAGGCATGACTGTATATGTTTATCCCAATTTTAGATCTTGTGTGAAACACAATAGGCTAAACATGTGTAATTAATCAATCTTATAATATAGAGAAATCAAGCAGAAATTTAAATGTGTTAATCCAGAATTATCTGATAATGTAATTTATTATTTATGGAAAGTATTAAGGAGATCAAAATACTTAGATTTAATTTTTGATTGATTGACTATGATTGTATTCATTTAGTGTAAATATAATACCAGTAAGCCTATGATTATTATAGAATTATAACTGTGTCTCTATCTGCACAAGGTCACTACCATCCACATTGGGCTAAAACTTTGACATTAATAATGAAGGCTGGACTTACTATCCTAAAAATATTATATCTTATGGGTTTATAGTTTTGTGTGCCTATCATTTATGTATTTTAATATATGATCTATGATCGTTGATTACATATGAAACGCCAAAAAAATATTTTTTTAATCTAATTAAAACCCTAAGTCCACTAGTTAAAGATGAAAACATCTAAAAAATGAAATGTAATTGAAATAAACTGAGCCCAATCACCCAGATTGATTATTGAACAAATCATATATATCCAATACTAGGAAGAGGGATGTTATGCCACACATAGTTCTTCTCATTAGTGTGAATGTGCAATTGTGTTATTTCCCTATATGATTGAACCTATAAATTAAGATTTGATCTTGAAAATGTTATCCCTTGCCATGGCTTGGTATGTTTTAGACTTGGATAGTGATTATTCCTAGTGCTTGATTTTTACTTTGGGAAGAATAGGTTAAATTTTTTAGAGGACCAATAGTGTATTTGAGGATTAATTTAGAGTTTCAAATAGTGGATACTATTGAGATTGATATATATTTATAATAAATGTTTAATTAGGTGATTTACTGTACCATCAATAATTTAGGTTAATCAAATGACCTATGGGAATGATTTAATTCATAAAAATAATCATGTCTAGACAAAGGGAAAAAATGTCAACCTTGTGACAATAATGTTGACATTACTATTTAAGTATGAAATTATGGTCTAGGAGAAATAAAATCCAATGTGGTATATTGGGAATGTATATGCAGGATATTTCATTGAATTAACATAGATTGGAATTATAATTAAGGTGAATGATGATACTTATAATGTATCTAGATTGTAGATAACATGCAGGTGTGTGGGAATTAAGAGTGAGAGTTTTTGGAAGACATACAAGTCATGTAGGATAATTTTATATCAATAAAGACATTGCAAAATTTAAAACACACCAGGCTTGAGTGTATAAAAATAACCCCATTTTGTTCTAATGTAATTAAAATAATAGAGTACAAGGTATAAGTTATGTACCAGATTAGGGATCCAAACTAATCATGTCTCATAAATTAAAGTAGCTCTTTGGGGCATCAAACTGGTGGTCAACCTTAGGATGGAATTCCTCCAAATTGTGGTGACTTAATGAAAATTATTAATTATATTAAAGGTATTTCCTACTATTCCTTGATTATTTATAGAATCATTGATGATACAAAAAACTTGTTGGCCCATTTCAAAGGGGTCTCCATAGCGCATGTTTGCAAGGAGGGTAATAGGTGCACTAATTACATGGCCAAACTTGGGGTCCAAAGAAGTGATTTTAATAGTTGGAACGAGAGGGAATTTATTGATGACATCATCCCAATTATTGAATTGGAAAAATGACACACCCTATATTGTCATGATGGTTTATTTAATTTTGACACAAATATAGATCAAGAGATTAGATATTAATATGTTAAAGGTAATTATCCCTATGAACTATCACATTTGGGTCATTCTAAGCTTGCATCATGTTTTAATATTTGGCTCTTTTTGTATAATCTTCCCATCTCCTTCACTAAGAGCTTGAATAATAATTCTTGTAGAAAAAATCTACAAATTCATGAAATGGGTGGAGATCAAGATTGGTTCAAACTAGTTTCATTCTCTAATGTCAAGGAAACTTAATATGTTTGGCATAAAATGGTCAAAGGTGGTTTGGTATCCTTAATGGAATGACTAGTTGAGTATGACATAGGGATTTCTAGGGACTTCTCTCATGGCTAGAAAGATCATGAATTCTGAATGCATGGCTTCAAAAATTTTGGGTTTTTTTAGTTAGCTCTAGTTCAGCACTAAAAATTCTCCCCAATAACCTAATATGCTATCCCTCTCATGTGAGAGGTAACTCTCGTGCGCTCACCTAAAGCATGCAAAAAAAGATCGGTTCTTGAAGGATTTGTAGAACAATGTTATATGATTGTTCATATTTCATAACATGGTTCTTAAAATATTATTCATCACCCTAAATATACTAATATTATCCTTATTATCCAAAATTTAACTATCATTACAACTAGGATCACCATTACTATTTAACACTAGTAGAAAAAGAAGAAAAATACCCACGACTTAGATGTAAATCACATTAATCATTCAACCCTTAGAATATTTCATCATTTATAAAAAAATATGGAAAACATTGATTTCTCATTAATATCTTACTACATTACAAGACAAATTATTATAACTCTTATCCAAAAATGTCCATCATGCAAATGATTATAATAGGGGTTTTTATACTTGTTTTGCCCTGACCAAATGTCATAATTCCAACTGCTATTAATAGATGACACATAAACTCCCAAAAAATTAAGAGTCATGTCACTTAAAATTTAGTTTTTCCTCTAAACTTAGGTCTTTGTGCCTCTAGATCCTTAAACTATGATATATCCTAGTGGCTAAGTGTTTCATTCCTCATGGGATAGTACAAAACCTCCAATCAATGGGGTTGAAGTGTACCACTTGAAATGTTCTTCTAAATCCTATACATCCCTTAAACATTGCTTCCCATATACTCCCCTAGTCTTTCACTTTTGTTCTGAACCCCTGTTCTCAGGTCTTTCATGACACATTCCCTTTTGACTAGATCCTCTCATGTTGGGTCTTCTATGCCATTGTCCTTACACACCCATCAAGTCTCATGCTACTAGATTTTCACCATGGTTCTCCCATGACATGGTTCTCCTATGTAATTTTTCCCCCATGTCATGGTCCTCTTGTGCTATATCGGTACTTGTAACAAAATGGACAATGGTCCTTCCATGCTATGCGCTATGAATAAAATTAACCTTCTCAAAATTCTAGCACCAACATCACCCCACACTAATCTATTAGTCCATTCCAAAATAATTTGTTCCCACATCCTCAAGGAACTTAGACCCTTTCTACTCGAGTACTTTGTTGAAATCATCCCAATGGTATAAAGCATTGTGAATTTTAACAGTTATTTTTTCAATGGCCTCCTTTATTGATTTCAACTCCTCAGGCTAAATTGGAGTCTTGATCTTCTTTATTTGCTCCTCTAGGTCTATGTTATCTTCCTTTTATATGTTTTATAACTTATAGACATCATTGTCAACCTTTCCTTAGAGTGTGGTAAAACTATCATTTAGTTGCTGATGATGGTTATTAATATCATATTCCATTATTTCTAAATCCTTAAATGCCTTAGCACATTTTGTGTAGTATTTTATTAGGAGAGTTGCATTAGCCACTTGTTACCTCAAGAGAACTTCATTAATGATCTAGGCCTCTATGACTTTATTAGGGTACACCACACATTTAAAAATATCATCTAAAATTCAGATTACTTACCTAACTCTTCTTAAAGTGTTGCAACAAATTTATGTTACAACGTTGGTTTGTTTCATGAGTTCATTGGACTCATTTTTGGGAATGGAATCGTCTTTATTATTTTTCAGCAATAGCTCAACCAATGTCTCTAATTTTTCTAAGGCATCCCCATCTAGAGATATGCCTTCTACTATTGCTAACTCTTCTTTCAAAATTATTGTACAAAGGATTAATACCCTTACCTTAGCCTCAATAGTCTCTTGAAGTTGTTTCTTCAAAGAGGCTACTTCCTTGGCTAGCACTTGATTTTTAGGATATATTTTATTATACATTTTGATGACCCTACTGTGTTTTCATTCAATCATGCAAATTTTTCACTTTGATAGAATATTGTGGTATATCACTTCCATGACAAGTTTAAAAAATGTGATGCTGGTCATGAATGGGGTGAGCCACTATGGATCAAATTTTATTAGGTTTGGAAGACCTAGGGTATCTAGGCTAGAATCAATGCAATCTAATGGAATGTCAAATTGTGGTTCGTCAGTATACATTTATAGTAGGAAGGATAATTACTTATTGGTTTCATGGGTAACATCATCAAGGTGGAAATGCTTCCATAGATAGAGTTAATGATCCTATACATTGAACTGATATCATTCATGCAGTTTAGACATCTCTTGTTTTTCTATTTCTTGATCAAGTTGGGTCCTAGTAGCCATCCCATTTGTTACCACTTCTGTATAACCCTGATCACTAGTTGAAACCTCCCACCCTAGAGATGGAGTCTTCTCTAGGTCAGATTCTATGTTTATCTATTCTAGGAAGGGGTCCTTTTTGGGCTCTTATTCTAGAAGAGGGTGTGGCACTGACCCAATTTCAGCATAAGGAGGTGGAGATGAAGGTGAAGGTGAAGGTGGTTGGGGTGGAGAAGGTGGAGATGGGGAAGTTGAGGTTGATGAGATTGAATTGTGGGAAGATGAATATGAAGGTAAAGGTGAATAGAGGAGTGGAGGTTGTGGGAGATGAGGTGCTAGTCTAGAGGACTGCACCTCCTCTATCCTCTACCATTTTTTGAGGGCCTTGCTACTCACTTATGATCATGCTTGGCTCACATGTCCTCTTTCATAATGGAATTTGGGGAATCCTTTCCTTTGGTTCCCCATCTTGAGGATGTTGGTTGGGCCATAACATATAAAAAATTATGTACCTATTCTCTAGTCAGAATGTTATTCATTTTGATTCTAGTCACATTCATTTCTTTTCTTTATATGTAGGCCTTCTTGTTGGGGTAAACAAACATCTTTTAGAGTGTATGTCAATCTGCATCAATCTATTCTACTTGCAATTTTATCAGTTGTGCATCATGAATTATATTTATGAAATTGATGAAGTAACATGCTAATAAATCATAGGGTAACTTGAGCCAAGTGGAGAATTCCCCTGATGGAATCATGTAGACCTACACCAAAGTAAAATACATATTCATAACAAATTATGCTTAATCCTGAGTTTTAGAGGGTAGATCCTTTAGAATTAACCATTCATTTCCAAAGGCTACCTTCATTCCATCAAACTAATGTCTCATCTTCAAATTATATGTTGGAGTGATTTGGTGAAGGTAGGTGATGGCTTTGTAGTGCTCGGTGGTAGATTTGTTAGTGCAGGGATACACCAAATTTAAGGATCCTAAAATATAATCAGGCACATCAATTTCATAAAACACCATCAATAATAGAATTAAACCTAAGGAAATTAGAATTTAGGTTTTGCATGTCTTTTCTCCATCTTTTATTATCTTCTAAGCAAAGTACAGTGCCTAATTATATTTTAATCTAGTACTACTTAGTTTATTATGTGTAGGTGGGCCATATCCACTTCCTTCCATCTACCAATCCCTCTAATTTTGGTAGAGATGATCCACACTACTACCCTTAAAGCAAGATCTTATAGGTTTTTGATATGCATTGCATGTCCCTACTTTGGATACAAGAGTGTAGTGATGGTCTACTGAATTTTCTTCATGTTTGCCAAGACATCCAAGACACTGAGTCTTGTGTATTAGAGTCCTGTTACCTTACTTATCCTTTATATGCTAATATTCATGTTGTACCCTAATAAATGGATATAATCCTCATGAACATGTGAGAGGAGGAACTGAAATTCCTCAGTAGGCTTTCCAAAGTATGGCAATTTGAAGAGTTGGAAGAGGCTAACTTTATCTAGATGGTTCTTGATAGTGAGGTCATAAACCAATTGGTTTCATTTGTTGGTGGTTTGGAATTGATAATAATATTTTAATTTGACTTCATTCCCTAAATAATGATGGTTACAATAAAAAATGGTCATAGTTTCCACCTTTAAAACCCAATTCTCAGTATATAAAACTGACTCAAGGTATTGCATCTCTTCAATGTAAATTGTTAGAGGGGAAGATGGAGGAGTGGTCTATGATGAGGAGGACTATGCTTTAACCATTTTATTTGCTTCCTTTATATTAATACAAACTCTTGTGAACTATTCCTACCTTGGTGTCTCTCATAGGGGTTTCAAAAGATCCTCTCTTATAGCTAACCAATCTCCACTTAACTCTCTATCTTCAAGAATAGTTGGTAGTTTCTCATGTCTTTTATTTTCATTTTGGTTGCATTACCCATCGAGGTGATCAAATGTTAACCCTTAGTTGTACCACATTCCAAAACAAATACTTGGTGGCATTTAACTTTCCTTAGCTCTTGAGATTTATACTTAAAAAATGGTGGAATTTGGTAACCTGCAACAAATTTTACTTAAAATGGCCTCAATCCACTTATATACTTGGTTTGTACTTATCTACCTCCAGTTGGAAATCTTGTTTGCATCTCTATTTTAGACCTCTACACTGATTTTTTGGTTCATTTATTTCTCTAGTTCATCTATTGCTAGAATATTTTATCAAGGTAAAATGTAAAATGGCCTTAACATGGTTATTTATAGGTTCCTTGGTTAATCTACCTCATTAACTAATTTCCTCTCCTTATCATTTCCCTCCATAAATATGCATCTTCTAATGGTCTCCATACTTTAGATCTTGCATTGAAACTTGTCCCATCATTCCACTCACATGTTTGTTGTTATAACTACCCTTGTCACATTTATGGGTCATTTCTTCCTGTGCCTTCCATGGAGGTGGGCAACAACTGCCCCATTCTTCTAGAGTAATGAAAACTAGCTGTCACACAAATGACATGAATATTTTGTATTAAATGACTTATGTGCCTTTAATCACTTGCACTCCATGTATGACTCTTGAAATTTTAATCACTTGTGCACCATGTATGACTCTTGTGCCTATGAAACTTTCATGACCACATGTATTTTACTCTTATACATTGTTTACCTCATTCTTGGTCCTCCATGAAAACATTAAATAGACAAAGAAAAAATAAATGACTGATGCACCTCAAGGGCAACACTTTTTATCAAAAATAGTAAATATTAATCTAATGGTGTCAAGCCTTATTTGAAAAATAACATAAATTTAAATAGAATCATAAAACAATCGAATTTGACTCCCATTATAATGTCTAGGGAGAAATTGACCATGTATTCCGTTTAGCTAGCATGCACAAATAGATTAAATACTATGAATTATGAATGGTCCATCCCAATGAATGCTGAGCTTCCTAGGGTGGCATGTGAAATTAGAGTCATAAAGTAGAAATTTCATACATGGAGTGAACATTTTTTTCCTTAGATGATGATATTGACATGATTTCTATTTCCATTTCTTAACATCTTGATTCTAGTGATTGAGGAACCATGCCTCATCTAGTTTCATGAGTTCATCAAGCCAAGCTGTCAAAGATATGTCATCATCAAGATTTTGTATATGTGTTATCTGAAGAGATGGAACTAGGAAATCAATTGGGATGATTTATTCCTTTTCATATACTAGGTTAAATGGTGGATTTTTATTGAGGCATTTGTATATGGTCTGGTATGATAAAATTACTATAGATACCCTTTTATCCCAATATTTTCTATCAATATTGAATATATTTGTCAAAGTGGTACTAATAATCTTGTTAAAGGATTCTAATGTTCTATTCACCTGTGGGTGATATGGTGTGGTCTTATAATGTACAATCATAAATTCATCCAATAGAATTTGAATTGTATTATTCAAGTAGTGGGTTCCTCTATCACTAGTGAAACTTATCGGACATCCAAATCACATTATAATATTTTCCTAAATGAATCATGAGATAGTGGATGCTATACAATCTTTGGTTGGCACTACCTCAACCCAGCACGTTAAATAGTCTATTGCTGCAATAATGTACCATAAACCTATTCTTC
Source organism: Torreya grandis (assembly GCA_037957365.1). Classification (NCBI taxonomy): domain Eukaryota; kingdom Viridiplantae; phylum Streptophyta; class Pinopsida; order Cupressales; family Taxaceae; genus Torreya; species Torreya grandis. The sequence continues at coordinate 2,566,910 of JARHVA010002360.1, read as the reverse complement.
ATCCTATGAGAGTGATGGGCCCTACAAAGTCTATACCCCATTTTTTGAATGGTTCTTGAGATTGAATTGGATGCAGTGGCATGGCATCACTTATATTATGTTCTCCCACATGCTAAGAGATATCACATTGCCTTGCATATGCCTTTGCATCTTTAAATAAAGTTAGCCACCAAAGTCTTGTGAGCAACACCTTGCACATGGTAGTTTCCCTAGCATAGTGTCCTCTGATAATACCTTAATGTACTTCTCATAATAATTAAAGGTGCTCATGTTGCATTACATAATGGTGTAGTACCTCATCACACTCCATCTTGTATAAATCTCTTGCTATAAGTTGATATGGTGTGACATGAACTACAAGTTGTTTCTTTTCTTGTAAAGTGACATATGTAGGTAGACAACTGATATTGAGGAATGACGTAATATCCTAAAACTTTTTAGGTAACCTAATGAATTAGAAAAGTTATACATTAGGAAGGTCATCTTCAATAGCATGTGGATGTTCTTCATTTTTAATTTAGGATAAATGCTCAGGTTCACAATTAGTTTTTCCAAGTTTTACTATTATAGAAAACTAGAATTGTTGGAAGAGAACTATCCTCTATAAAATTCTTATATGTATAATAGGCTTGTTAAAAAGATACTTTAAGTCCTCATGATTAGTATAGAACATAAATGGTGTATCCAAAAGGTACTGTCTAAATTTTTGTAGCACATAAACCATACACAAGTATTTGCGTTCAGTGGTGATATAGTTTTTTCCGCTGGCATGAGCTTCTTGCTAGCAAAATAGATGGGATGGTCCAATTTTCACTCTCCTAGTTATGCAATTATTGCACCAACTACTATTCTAGATATGTCAATATGGACAAGGAATGGTTTTGTCCAATCTATAAATTATAAGATAGGAGCAGTAACTAGACTTTCTTTTAAGATTTTAAAAACTTATTTACAAGAATTTATCCATATAAACTATTTATTATGCTTTAATAGTTCTTCCAAGGACACAATAATCTTGGCATAACCTCAAATGAAATTTCTATAGTTGCTCATGTTTCGCACAAATGCACATACCTCATGTTAGGTTTTTAGCACTGGTAGTTGTAAAATGATCAAGACCTTGGATAGATCTACTAGGAGTCCCTCATTACAAATGATATGTCTAAGAAGTACCCTAAATGGTGCTGCAAATAGGTATTTCTTTAGATTCAGGGAAATTTGTAATACTCAAAAGTGCTCAATCATGAGCCTCAAATTGGCACAGTGGTATTTGATCAGCCCATATATTGTCTAATCATCTAAGTATACTTGAAGAAACTTAAGGATAAAATATTTAAAATCCTCTATTGCTACCTGTGAAAATACTATCGAGACATTTTTTAACCTAAAAGGCACGATAGTGTAGGAAAAATAGCCCCATTCCATAGCAAAAGTGGTCTTGGATTGGTCTTCCTCAGTTATCTAGACTTGGCGATATACTAAGAAGCCATCGATAAAGTAGTATATCTCACAACCAATACTTACTTCTATGATTTATTCTATGAAAGGTGTTGGAAAAGGATCAGTGACATAGGATACATTCAAAACATGATAATCCAAATAGATACAAATATGCCCATCTTTTTTTATACTAATTACCATAGGACTCACCCAATTATATTCATCAATAGGAATGATTATTCTAGCATGGAGCATGTTGTTGATCTCTTGTTTTACATACTCTTAGAGGTTAGGGTTCATCTGGTATGGGTTTATATTCATAGGATGAGTGCCATCAATCAATTTTATATGAATTTTCTTGAAGGAAGGGTGAATCCCTTTCATTTCATTGTAGTTACTTATAAACACATCTTGATACTCTTTTAACAGCTCAAAGATTTGTGAAATTTATATCTCAATCCAATAATTGC
>JARHVA010002360.1:2545000-2560000 GCA_037957365.1 Torreya grandis | reverse complement strand
CAGAGAAGAATGTCTCATATAATGAACTATAGAGGATTTGATCTACCCACTATTATACAAAAACTTTAGGGTCAAGATATGAAGCCAAAAAATTGTCTTTGACACCGATAATCCATTCTTTAATGCTTTCTAATGTAATATTCTCAAACATTTTCCATGCTTGTGCTCTAGTTACTTTAAGTCCCAATAATGGAAACAAAATGTTGAGTTCTTTTAGTTAGTTCTACTTCAATGCTAAAGCTTCTCCCCAATAAGCTAATGCACTGGCCCTCTCACATGAGAGGTAAGTCTCGCATGCTCTCCCAAAGCGCACAACAAAAGATAGGTTCTTGAAGGCTTTGTAGAATAATGTTATATGTTTGTTAATATTTCATATCTTATTTCTTAAAATATTATTCATCACCCTAAATATACTACTATTATCCTTATTGTCCCATATTTAACTATCATTTTAACTAGGATGACCATTACAATTTAACAGTAGTAGTAAAAGAAGAAAAATACCCATGATTTAGATGTAAATCACATCCATCATTCAACCTTTATAATATTTCATCATTCATAACACAATATGGCAATCATTTATCTCTCATTAATAACTTACTACATTACAAGATAAATCATTAGAAATGTTCTCCCAAAAAGTCCATCATGTAAATTATTACAACAGGGGTTTTAATACTTGTTTTGCCCTGACCAAGAGTCATAATTATAAATTTTATGAATAGATGGCACATATAATCCAGACAAACTAAGTGTTGTGGCACTTAAAATTTATTTTTTCCTATATACTTGGGTCTTTGAGCCCCTAGATCCTCATTTTATGCTATATCATAGTAGCCAAGTGTTATGTTCCTCACATGTTAGTACAAAACCTCTAATCAATGGGTTTGAATTGTCCCACTTTAAATTTACTTATAAATACTTCACATCCCTCATGCTACACTTCCCACATGCTCCTCTAGTATTTTTTTATTTTGATCCCCTACTTTTGGGTCCTTCGTCACACATTCCCTTTTGACTAGGTCCTCTCACGTTGGGTCTTCTGCACCATTGTCCTTTCATACCCATCAAATATCATGATACTATATTCACACCATGGTCCTCTCATGCCATGGTTCTTCTATGCCATGTTTGTCCTATGCCATGGTTCTCCTGTGTCATGGTCCTCCCACACCATGTTAGTACTTATAATAAAATGGACCATAGTCCTTCTACATTTTACAACAAGGATGGAATTAATACTAATCAAAATTGTGGTGCCAACAAGAATATTTATCACATAATAGATTATTAGAGAGACTAATATCATGGACTATTCTAGAATTAAAGCTTTCAAGGACAAGAAGAGAAAGGAGGAGATTCTTGAAATTTTCTTCATAAAGGAAAAGAAGAAACCCAAGATTTCATCCTAGAAGGGTTTCTTGAAGATAGAACTATCGAGGAAATGACCTGAAGACTACCTTCAGATCATGAGGTATATTACTTTAGAGGGAAAACATAATGTGATTTTTACCATCACTTCCTCCTTCTCAACCATTTCAAATGCCACATTATCATCATTCCATTTTTTTTAATACAATCCTTGGAAGCCTCGATGCTAAACTTTAAGAACCCTTATGTAGAATTAATTCATCAAGGTTTGATTTTATTGATGATTAAGAGAGGAGAATTGAAGTGGTCTAAAATCATCATTGAGGTGATTGATATACCCAGTGTGAAGGAAGATACTAAAAAAGCAAAGGATTAGTCCACAGAGTTGGACTCAGATAAAGATAAAGAGGAATAAAATGCTAGGGATTCTACTGAGCAGGAAAATGAAGAGACCAAACTAAATATGGGGACTCTTATCTATGTCCCTGCATTAATTATCAAACGTAGAGGGGTTCTTGAATCCAATTCTAAGGAGGAAATCATCAATTTTCTCCAAAATTTATATAGAAAATTTTATATCCAGAAACTTTTGAGCAATGAATGGTGGATGAATTTGAGAAGTTAAAAGGGCTCTTGAGTCATGAGTTGGTAGCCATGAATTTTATCAAGGATAATTTGATATGCACTCCCTAGGCTAACTAATCAACTCAAAGTGGTTGAACGGAGGAGTTCAAATGGGATCTTGAGGAAGAGAAAGTGGAGATTCAGTCTACGGGTCTCAAGTATAAAATTTAGGAAGAGGATAACGAATAGTTCATTGGAAGCTATGCTAGAGGGAAGAATAATAAAATTGAAAGTATTGAGATCAATAATTTGGTATTTTATTCTGATTTAGACTAGTTAGGTATTTTTTATCTATTTTTGTTTGGTTTTACCTTTTTGGCTAAAACTTTGCAAACTTTTGGTGGCAAGGGGTTTTAACTATCAGGATGATATTTTGTTCCTTTTTAATCCTATTTCTTTGTCATGTCTATCTTTTAGTTTTCTTCTATCAATGGAATGGGCCCCTTCAACTTGATGCTTAACCTATCAAAAAAAAATAAAAATAGTAGACTGCATACAATATTAGAATGAGAGAGGACTCCAAATGTGTAATCTACTCCAAGAAAAGATTGTAGTGAAAATATAGTAGCGAATGTCCATAGAATGAAGTTTAAAATCTGAAATATGCTTGAAAATTTAAAATTGAGACATAAAGGAAGGATTGCACCTATATGTGAGTCAATGATTTTTACCTATTCTTGGTGTAAATCTATGTCACTTTTGTATTTACTGGGGTTGACTCACCCAATGAGAAGCAGTGAAAATTCACTAGCAATTGGAGATATCACTGTTGATATGGTGATTTTCCTATACTTTTGATAAGGGAAGATCCCTCATAGGATATGCATATTATTTTTGGTTTTTATGTATATTAATTTAAAATCACAAAAATGAAAAATAATTGGGATATGGTGGAAGATGAGAAAAATAGAGGAGGATGGAGGTGCTAACCCGTGGCAAAATAAATGCATAAAACTATTAGAATAACTTTGATTTGATTAAAGTGGTTCAAAATTATTCATCAAATAAAAATAGAAGTATGAAAAACATATGTAATTAATTTTAAAGGATTTATTGGTAACATAAAATATCCTCAAAACTTAGATTGGGTAAACTTTATTCAAATCCCATATAGAAGGTTTTCAACACAAAGTATCTAAATACCATGAGTTTCACACAACAATTTTTTTTAATGGAATGCATATCTATGAATATAAGTATAGATTTAATAAAAAAATACCATAAAAACCCATGAATCTAAATATTAATAACACCTACTTACTTTTATTTCATTGATGCAATATATAAAATTACATAGATCACACATAAATTTGCAATCATCTCTTCCCAAAGAGTTTGAAAGAAAGAAGAACCCTTTTACAATGTTCATATCTCCTATTTATAACATATTAGAGGATGACACTACATTTCATATTATTACTTTGATGTTTCGTATTCTCATTTTGACCTTCAATTTTTTCATTTTTCTCATATTCTATTTTACATTCGTTATATAATAATGACTCAAATAAATCACCAATCAAGCCCATATAGTCTTGTCGATTCGGTGATAGATAACATATGAAAATAAATTTTATGAATGAGAATTTAGAAGAAATAAAATAATTGGATCCATAAAAATTTATACAGGAATAAAATTATTTACATCATTGTATATCTTGTTTCAATACCATTCCAAAGATTTAAATGAGATTTAAAATATAATCCTTAAGTAAAATAAATGGTGAACCAAATAATTAATGCCTAACGTGCTCATCATGCACCATTAGGATGAAATTTATCCATATTTATTTTATAAAATAATTAGAATAAAATGATAAAATATTTTACCTCATTAGATATACCCCATTTTAATAGCTTCTCAAGTATTCAAATGAGTGTTGAAACAAAGTATAGATGCAAAGGTTATGGCTAACATATCAAACTATATTTTTTTCCTTTTGACCTTGGTGAGTCCTCACATAAATTATGACCATGAGACACATCTATAAAAAATTTGAGCATGTACACATACGACATACCTATGGGGTCTATATAGGTTACCTTCAAAGTTACATGTCTCTGGCCTCGAATATTCAAGATCTCTAGTCCAAATTTTCAAGACATTTATGAAATTTGGACCCCTGATGTTTGAAAAAATATTATTCTTGAGATAATATATTTACAAAAAATAAATTCATAAAAAATGGAAATAAAAGATGAAATATTTAATAAAATATATAATTTTCACTTAATTATCCCTTTCTCCCTATTGGCTCAAAACAACTAGAAAATAGGTGTGAAAAATATATGAAATTTTGGACTATGAGATTAGAATCAAAGATAATCTGATAGACAATACCTCTCCAATGCATGATATGAGAACCAAAATTATGGATGTGAAATATATACCAAAATGGATAATTTTCACCTTATTGGTAATTTATCCATGCTGGCTTCGAAGTTATAGATCTTTGGTATGAAAAACATATGACGTTTGGGACTATAATATGTGAGTAAAAAAAATCAATAGAAAATTATATTTCCAATGCATCAAACTAGAATAAAATAAGGTTCAAATGTGAAATATATGCCAAGATGGATAATGTTCTCCGTATTTTCCCTTTATCCCTATCGGCTTGAAAATTTGATATCTCTTTGAATTTGGGACTTTGAGATCTGAACCAAATATGATACCTATTGTGACCAAAAATCCCCATTTTAAAGTATTTCAAGTAGGGACCCATTTTTTCTAAAATTACTATTTTTATTCCCTATCGAGACATGAATTTACCCTAAAATGATTACTTATTAAGGCCTAAATACTTTTATTTGCATTTTACTCTCAAAATTTTGGCTTAAAATCAGGCTATTGATTTGGTCCTGGTTTTTATTGGTACTTTATTCGACTAACTAAGCTAATCTTTATTTTTTAATTTTGTCAATTTTGTACTTACAAGTCAACATATTACTAATAATTGTCATTTATTCATTAAATTTTTGTGGACTATTAATGACTATTCAAAATATTATGTTTTGGATGTTCCAACTAAATGAAATCATGCCATGTTTTCTGACTTCATTACGTATAAAATATAGCTTAATATTACAAATCTCATAGCCAACCCACTAGTTGACTAAAATGGAACATGTCAAGTGTTAAAATCTCATTTGATCATACATTTTTTATAGAAAACAAAGTTATGAGACCTAAAAATTGGACAACTATGTGAGATTATGCCACATGTATCCATCTCAGTGAATCATGCCTCTTAGGCTATAAGTATGAATAAAAAAATCTAGAGACCAACTGACTACATGAGATTATGCTAAGTTTCACCATCACAGTTTATCACAAGCCTTTAGTGGAAAACAAAGTTATGATATCCAATGACCTACCAGCTAATTGAGATCATAACACATGTATCCATATCATTGTTTTATGCCTCTCATGCTAGAAGTACAAATCAAAATATCCAGTGACGAACCAAACAAGTAAGATTGATCTAGATGTCTCAATATCATTTGATCACATGCATAGAGATAGAGAGGCAAGATTATTCCATGTGTTGACTTATCACTTCATAAAATCCAACAAAAAAAAGAAGAGATATAGGTTAAGTGATTTAATTACATAGTGCCACATGTCACTATCTTTATAGTTTGCTACCATGTGTCATAATCTAATTGTGCAATGTCACCATTTTAGTATTCTAGCTTCCATTTATCATCAATTATTTTCTCTCTGTCTATTAAAAAATGAAATACTAGGCAATAGGTGAAAATGAGGCCATTAATAATAAATAAGCCACATGTCTCATGAAAGCATAACTACCCCTAGATTAGTAAAGAAAAAAATTACATGAATCAATAACATAGAGACAATTATAAAAGATCCAAAATATACTAGAAGCTGAAATAGATGGCTAAGAAATTGAAGCCAATTATAAAGCACCATGTCTCGAATGAACCCATGAAAGTTGACATCATAAAATTAAATACAAATTTTATGGATAGACAAAAAAATAGTTTATTATACAATTAATTCTCAAGCATGAAGGATTCAAACAATGGATTTACAAAAAAAAAAGTAGACTATATGATATGTTTCTAGGTAAAATGAAATTACATTTCTAATTACTACTTGAGAACTTCTATCTAGAGATTAATAGAGAACTAAAATCCCTAAATTTAATTGTCTAACACAAATCTCAAATCCTTTCATAATGAGGGCACATAACTAAAAACCTATGCCTTTAATGTTATATTTTTTGACCAAATAGGAATCTAAAAATACATTACACTATAGTAATTATTTGCTTTGAGAAATCAAGCATTATATAGAAATTTATGGAAAGGTTGAGGTTATTCGACCATATAAATATGAAGATAATTTATCCTTATAATAGAGGGATTACATAGATGACATATTATTGGTAATCGGATTAGTTAGAATCCAAAAGGTAGCAATGAAACAAGAGGTATTCCTTTATGATGACCTAGTGTTTAATTTTTTTATATAAGGTGCTTGCACAATAAATATATTTCTTAAAAAATATAGTGTGCATCATTTAGGTTATTTAGTTAACCTATATTTAAAGAAACTCTATATATTGACACAACCAAACATCCAATATAACCAAATAATAGTATGAAATTAGTTCAAAAAAATACAATCAAAATCACCCTTTTAAAATGGGCTAAGAACCTAAACAATTTTTATATGAATAATAAATCCTTACTACCCAAATTAGGCCTTGTGTTATAATTTATGTGGACTTATTTAATAGAGTGCATGGATATTCATCTATCACTCCTGTAGATGAGCCCTGTGACCCATAATTTTTAATAATTGTTTAAGCTAATGGAATTCCCACATTGGGGGAAATCATAAGATTCCACTTAAAATCAAAAAGAGACTCCATGCATGAAGAAGTAGATGCCAATTTATACATGATTTCACACTTGGTAGATTTTATCTATGGAACTGTTGATTAATTTAGCTTCTATTAGGTCATATGATATGTATTTGACAACTGTATATTGTTGTAAGTGTGATAATGTTTATTAGTGTCTATTAGCAGGCCTATTAATATTTCACCTTGAATAATACATTACATCATGCCTTATATTGAATCACTATTTTTATATGGATTGGATTTGAGTGTTTAAATAAGTTTCATAGTTTTTTTCATACTGTAAGTGTGAATAAGTAGTGGAGTTACCTTTGGTGCATCACCTCCATATTTTACCCTTGGTTTTAGTTTTATTCTATCCATTTTCCTTTCAATAAAATAGGTTAGTAAATATAATTAGGTTTTATACATGGGAGCTATCCCATAATATAGAGATTCATCTCTTCAAGTAGGTTATCCTCACCTACAGGTGATTCCATGTTACCTTAGATTGATAAGGCTTAAGAAACCTTATCCATATTTAAAATTTGGATGATAATAGTTATAAAATTCCCATTAGGACAATGTCTAATGCATTTAAATTATTTTTGGTGTTTTCCTTCAACACATCAGCTATTGGAGGCATTTCAATAAACATCTATGGTGACTCTAAAAATATATCAGTTGGTATAATTAGCGTAGGTACTTATAAATCATAAATTTTTTATGTATTATTACTCATATGATCAACATTTTTATTGTGTACCTTCATATCAATATTTTCAAGTTAATGATGTTCATGGTTTCTCCTTAAGTAGCTCTTAAATAACTACCTACAAAGTTTACCAACAACCCACCTATCCCTCAAATCAACCTTGTAAATTTTATATTGCTCCTACATCAAACTTATCCAAACTCAGACAAATAAAACTAAAATATGTAAGGATCATGATAAAGACTTAAAATTTAATATATATTGGTCTAGCTTGACCTATTCATGTCACTGAATATACTATAAATTTCATTTAGAACTTTCGGAGTGGTCGGGCAATTACTAAAGAAGTAGACTATCAAGTCATTAAATATATATAGGTTAGAATATAAATACACCTAATAGAGGGTAAGTTAATATGGTTAGAGAAAATGTACATTAAATCCAACCAATTGCATCTTTCCCCTCCTATTCTAAGCCAACCTTATTTTTGTCTAAACCCAGCCCAAGTTACAACATATCATCAAGAGAGGTATTTACCAATTCAAGTTTCACCCACTCTTATCAAGAGCCTAAGATCACCCATTCTTGGATACCTTCTTGGACTGTGACCCCTAATTATATCATTCCCACTCTTGATAAACACCCTTCTCTCATGCCTATTCAAATTAAAGTAAAGGAGAAGTGTAGGAATGTCAATCCAAAAGAACTCCCGAGCCCTTCAAACTCTTCACTTACACTCCAATATGAATTTGAAGACATATATGAAGTTAAATAAACATAAAAGTTTTACAAAATAATTTAATAATATAAAAATAAGAATACACCATATTCAATTAAGTTATCTTCTCCATCCATTCAAGAGAATCATGATTAGACTAGTAATTCTAATGTTTCAAGTTAGAAGGACACTCTAGTGGGTTTCAAGCAAGCTAATGAATTATATTGCCTTCCCACCCTATAATTTTTTGAAGGAGAACCATTTAAATTGAGGGAATAATTTTATAATTCAATTGAGAACAAGAACTTATCAAGAGAGAATGATAAGTTGGTTTTCCTCAAGAAGAAAGATGTTGTAGTCATAATTATAACTAAAGAAGGTTTTGAAGAGAGTTATTTTTGTAAACATGAGGATTAATTAACCATTGAAAATATGATTAGTGTAGAGGAAAAAAAATCAGCTTTGAAAGATGAGCATAAATCTATACTTTCTAGCCAATAGTTAGGCAGCCTTCTAGATGTTTCAAATGATCAAATACATAAGCTTGGTCAGTATGGCTTTGATGTTGATGAAGAGAAAGAAAAATCAAGATTGACACCAAATACACATGATGAATTGGACCTTGAATATATAAATTAACTTCCATTATTCATAGAAGAAGAAGATCAATCTAGTTCTCATGGATTAAGTCTTGATGAAGAGAAAGGTGACTATGCATCAATTGAATAGGTTGCAGCTGAACATGAGGTAAGTTTTATTGAAGATAAATTATATTTTGATCTCCTTGAACATCATGGGTAGAATATATAATATTAAATATATATATTTTAACCTTTTTCATGAATATTTTAAAGCATTTGATCAGTTGTTGTAACTGAATAGAAAGGTATGATTGAAGTTAAACTTAACATACTTTGAAGTGATGAAAAAGAAGCTACCTTTTGGGATGATATAGAAAACATTGGTTATAATTTGGATGGTGAACCAATATCCCATAAGTAAATTGATAATAATTTTATCTTAGCTAATGATAATGATCAATAGATACGTGATAAATATCTTTAGGTGAACACCATGTTTGATGACCTTAATGAGTCTCATGATCATGTTTAAGAAGGCCTTGAACACATGGAAGTCCTACTTGGAATCATTTAAAGAGTTTGAAAAGCCTGGTAGGTTAGCACCTCAAGAAGAAGTTGTTGATTAATATTTAAAATCTTTTATCAAGCTAATAATCTTGATTAGACATCACCAAAAATTTTAAATCCATGGTGTATCAAAGTATGATGAATATAACACTCTTCAAAATGAATAAGAGATAGAATTTGAGAAGCCAATAGAAGTTGAGGCCACTACTACCTTTATAAATCAAGGTATGATCATATTAGATATCTCCAACATTTTAAAAGGTGGTCAACAACATGAGGTATGGATTTAAACACGAGATGAGTATATATACATTGGAGACATGATTTTTGATAATCCACTTAAGAGCATGCTAATCTATTGGTAAGAAATAAGTATGATCCATCAAATACTAAAGCCAAAGGGTATCTTATTACACAACATGTCTCATCTCATGAAGAAGATAATCTAAGAAGCTTTCAATTTAAACCTAAACAATGAAGATATGCATGTTATTTCTATATAATAATTTCTCATTTTGTTTCCTTAAGTGCTTGTTATCACAAGTTTGGTGTGTTATCTTGTCTTAGCCTTGTTATGTGTGTGTTGTTCTTTCCTTTTATGTGCTTAGGAGGGTAAATCACTTATCCTTGATTATTAAATAGTCTTATAGCCAAGTTCAAGGTCCTATATTAGTCAATAACTAAGTGAAAATGATTCCATTTCCCATTCGAAGGATAATTCGACCAGTCTAGTAAGCATGTAGGCATTTTACCCCTATGAATTGCTAAACTATTGACCCATTTTTTCCCCTAGGATAAAATGGTCAACCTTTATAGTTAAAAAAATGAATTTTCATGCCTCATAATTTTTTTATATCTATATTGGTATTTTTATGTCCACAAATAGTCTTTTTAAGTCTTGTTAGCATTGATCAAGGTTTTGACTTGTCTCAAGTGTCGTAGAGCTATCAAAGCTAATGTAGAGAATACTAGGCCTATGTCAAAATGTGTCAATATGAAACATAGTGTATAATAAGTCATATCACCCTTTGAACACTTTTCATGAGCATTATATAGAGTTTTTGGACAATTTAATGTTGTTTTGTAAAGTTCAAGGTAAATGTCATGCAGAAGGAAGGTGCATATGGTCAAGTCTAACGTATGTCTAGGCTTGTCAAGTCAATATAAAATCTTGCAAAGATGAAATATACATACAATAACACTTTTGGAAGCCTATGAAATATATTTATAATGTGAAAAATGTTAGTCATTGGTTATAGAAAGGTTAGAACCATGATTGCTTGTAGGTTCAGTGTACAAAAGAGAATAAATCAATTCCAGAAGTAGTTTGGTTGCTTGTACAAGTTTGAGGAGATCATATATAGATGGATATGAATGCATAGGTTTCCATTTTACGTAAATAAGATAATTTTAATTGTAAGTAATCTTAAACATGTCAAAATAATGTATAAAATGCATTAAAACCTTCATCGATCCCTTGGTAGACTCATAAGGGTTAATTTCACAAACTTCATCCATACAAAGGAGAGATTTTAGAAATAAGTTTTTTACCAAATTAAGGTGTCCTAATTACCTTAAAATTTGTGTAACTTTTAATATGATTCATCCCTCCATATTTATAAATAATCACTATGAATTTATGGGGTTAAAATGCACCATCAAACCTTGTAGGGTCAATTTTATACTTCTCATGCGAATTTGTTAACTCATTCTTAAAGAATTGAGATTTCATAGGTGTCTATGAGCCCATATTATTATTTTAAAACCATATAAATTCATACTCATGTTTTTAAAATTCATAAATGAGTGGCATCCTAAGAATGGTGAAGTTGTAAGTTTACATTTGTAGAGTTTTGAGTTCTCCAAGAGGTGTGATGTGAAAAAGTGTTTGGGATGTTTTTTTTAAAAATGAATATGTATCAAATAAATATTATATAGTGTTTAAAATAATTATTTTAACCTCCACCATGTTTAAATTTTATTCATGTCCATCTTGTGTGAATGCATCCTCACTATTTGCAAGCAGTGAGCAATAGGTACATGTTAGTGATGGGTTTAAAAGTCAACAAGTTGGTAGAGGATCAAAAAATAGATGAAAAAACCCCAATAGTTATAAATATTAACCAAAATTCCTATATTTATAAAATAAGAGATATATACACCTATAATCGAAGAGCCAAAATGCACACCTACAACTACATACCAAGTATTAAGGCCATAAAGACCTAATACTATGAATGAGAAAAATGCATATGATGGTGTGGTGAGAATGGAGGGAATAATTAAAGTATCTTGTGATATATTTATCAATGGAATATAATGTTCAAAATACCTTAAAAAATTATTTACCAAATGCTCATGTTTTGGGTCATGGATGTAGACTTACAGGTTACATACCTATAGGTCCACACCCATGACCCAAAACATGATAATTTGGAAAATAAAGTGATTAATTGGTATAGTATTAGATAATTAATTACCTTTTAAAAGTTAAAATTATATGTTCATAGCTTCTATAGTGGTAATTACCCATAGTGTTAAAGATGAAACTCAGTAAAAATACATAAAATAACCCTTATGCAGGGCTAGAGGAAGGTGTATTTGCTGATTGGAGGTTTGGAAAAAATGTTATAGGTAATAAAAAAAGTATATGATGTTTCTAAATTGATGATAAAATCACTCAAATAATCCCACACTCTTTTCATAGCTTTGTACACTAAATAAACCATCCTAGTTACCTCTCGGACCTGAGCATACATCTATGCTAGAGTTTTAGCCATTTTTTTGGTTTGCCCACATACACAAGGTTAAATACCCTAAAATTTCACAAATAATATGATTATGAGGTATTAAAAGTGAATAAATAATTTTATTAGAGTATCACACATGTGAGGATATGTGGATCCAAATCTTAGTTTCTTAGGCCTAAAGACCTAATTAAGGGCTAATCGAGAAAATAACAGGTGGATCAGTTATACTTGCATTGATTTTTAGTTCATTAAAATTTATAAAAATAAATAAAATCTAAATGGGTTAAAAAATACATGTTTGTTTTTCCAGGAACATTTGTGGAATGTTATAGACAATGAGATTTATATGTTTTGAGGGTTACAAGGAAATCAAGACAGGTATTAGGCCTCCATGAAAACCTTTATGTCCATAATTATATATGAAATAAAATATATTAAAATAGGATTATTATGTTTATTATGAAATTATTATACTAATTTCACTTAATGGTTATACCATTGAAGGACTTAAAATCCTAAAATACTAATCAAGCTTAGTAGGCCTAAATAAGCATGCACATGTCTGTGTATGAGAGGTGAAAAACCATGCATATTCATGACTAATTATAAAATTTATAAGTGAGATTAAATGATAAAAATTACAAAAGACATATCCATTAATATTTCAGTCATTTATAAAGATGGAAAACATGAGAGAAACTTGTTAGGGCTAGAACACTAGGACTATGCACAAACCCTAATGCAAGGCTCAAGGAAACTTTCATTAGTTTGAGGGGTAAAAAATTTCAAAGAACCACCTAAAAATATCATATGGTGTGGCACAAACATCATTGAGGTTTTTTGAACTAAAAAACAACACTCTTTTTCCCTTTTCCATAAATCCTTCTCTTTCGAGCTTGAGAATGCAGACCTAGCTGGCTAAGAAGTAGTTTATTCACATGTGAACATGAATGAGTAGATTAATTGGAACTTTATCCATTTATTATAGGTGGGGAAAATTTTAAACTAAGAATCCAAGGAATTTTTTTGGACATTAAGACCCTCAAGGCTATGAATGATTGTTAAAACTCCAAGACACCTTAAACCCTCCTGATAAGAGAACGATAGAGAAGACTCTGAGGGAAATGCATCTAAATGAATTTATTTGGTTCTAAAAATAATTTAAAAATATTTTACACTCTAATAAGGCTTTAACCATGCAAATTTCTTGTACAACCATATGTATGAATGCAATAAATGCCTTATTCTTATAAGTTTTTAAAGAAAAATCAATGTACATAAATAGATGAATAAGTAGAAACCATAAGGTAAGGTGTATTAAGATGTTATCAAACCTTTCAATCCTAAAAAATATATCATTTACAAATTACATGTTTCCTATGATTTTTTATTAATAAGGTAGTTTTGAATGTTCTTTTGGGTTTCTGACATGATCACCTAGAATTTTAAAATAGTAAGGTTTAAGTTCCTTAAAATCCATATCATAGACTAAAATGTAGTAGAGAGTTATAAACATGTACCTCAATCCTATATAAATGTCCTTTAAATAATTCATGGCCATCCAAATGGAAAGTGACAAGTAACTAAGATTATATCTCTAATAGGATAACATGACCAATCAAGAAGGTTCTTCATGATGAAGAAGAAAGCATGGTAAGGTGTCAAAAAGATTATTCAAAAAGTAGTTTAAGGTGTTGAGAAAATGGAAAGGCCTCAAACATAGTTTCAAATATGATGACCTTTATGGAAGATGAAGATCCTCTCTAACAACTTTTGCTAAGATACTTCCTACAAGACGGACACATGCTCAAGAGAGATCATTGGGCAGTTTATTACTTGAGTTATAAATAATTAATAGACTATTTGATATTCATCATGATATCTACCTACGTCTATCTCTTCCTCTTTGCTTCCTCATTTCGTTTTATATTTTTGTCCTTTTTTGGCATTGCAAGGATCTAAAATAATTAGTATGGCAAAACCTTGCTAAATTTTATAAATATTTTACCTCTAGAATAAGAATTCAAACTAATTACGGTCTCCTCAAATATTAAATTCAATATTATGATATAGTTTTGTTGTTTAATGATAAGTGATAGTTTTATTCCTTGGATTCATCCATTTCTTTGATGCCTTTGTATGAGCAATTTACCTTCTAGTAGATCATATGATGTCTATTTAGCAACATTTTATGGTTTTAAGTGTGAGAAAGGTTATTAGTTTTTACTCTTAGTACTATTATGCTTTCACCTTGAAGACTACATTACATCTTACCTTCATATTGAATCACTATTGTTAGAGGTATTGGCTTTGAGTGTTGAAATAATTTTTGTAGTCATTTTCATATTATAAGCTTGAGAAATTAGTGGAGTTATATTTGACACATCACCTACATATTTTCCCTTTTATTTTAGTTGTCCTATACCACTTTTCATTTTAATCAAATAAGTTAGTCATTAGATTTAGGTGTTTTACATGTGAGCTATCCCATAATCAAGAGCTTCACCTCTTCAAGCAAGTTACCCACACCTAGAGGATATTCCATGTTACCCAAAATTAAGAAGGCTTAAGAAACATTATGGAGGGTGAAAATTTGAGTGATAACAAGTAGTTCAGGGTGATAGAATCAAGGGAACTAGCCCTATTGAGACATTCAACTCACTGATTAGGCCACCTATAGACTAGAGATATCTCCATGCTAGCACAGTGAGGAGGCTTGAACAACCTCCTCAAGGGTGAATTTTTTTATGATAATAGGAATAATTTATAATTTTACTAGCTTCTATCCTAGCCTCCT